>BGPR01028983.1:6503-19579 GCA_013235015.1 Araneus ventricosus | reverse complement strand
CCTTTTCTCCATAGAAAAAGTTAATTCAATTAGTTGTTATTCAAAATACAATTCTAAGACACAGTATCAATAAATTAAGAATTTAAAGATTTTTAACAGTTATTTAATTCACCTAATTTAATTGGTCATGATCCAAGAAGTTGGAATTCTACCGAGCAACTAATTTTGAGATCAATCGAAAACAGTCATAAGATTCTCCAAATACAATACATTAACATCAGTGACACTGGTACATATTAAAATAATACAACATAAACAAAAGACACCCTGAATATGACACTCATAAAGCAAATACAACTCATTTAACAAAGGAAAAGGATCACCGATGTTCTTAATATGTACAGAACTAACTCCTATTTCCATTTTTTAATAAATTATCAATGCAGTTAGTCGTTTTAAATATATAATTATACAACACAATCTCAATACTATCCAATGAAGAGTTTCAAGCAACTTTTCGTGTAGAATTCTACCGTTTACCTGAATTTAGACGGAATGACCTTAAGAAAAGAGCTAAGCTATTTAAGGCAACGTTTTTTGAAATTTAGGAAGGCTGAGAAGAAAAAATAAAGTTGTACATTTAGGATTTCAAATGGAGATTTTCCTCTGCTCTAACATATTATACTTATCTAATTTTTTCATCGCAGAACTTTTACTATCCTGTACGAAAAGAAATGTGTGTGGCTATATATATTTTTTAAGAATTCATCTTTAGTACATGTTTGCTTCGTTAGTGTATAGCAGTGTAGGTGAAATTGTGACCAAATAAGGAAGTGAAAGCAGGGAGGGTTCTTTGCGTGATCACTAGTTGTTCCTCACAGGACTCAAATTGTACGCATGCTTTGTGAGATCGTCAAGTTTTAGAAAAGCTGATTTAATTGTAATTTTATTGTATATACATAGAGCGTGTTGTGCTTTTTATGCTGTACATTACAAAGTTTATCTCATGATAGTTTATAGCTATTTATTATTGAATGACTATTTTGTTCATTGCGTTTGCTACCAGAGGTTATGTTAATGTTGTCGTTCTTTTAGGCCAACTTGTTTTTGAATGAATTGCAATTTTATTGTTTCACCATGTAAAAAAAAAATTGACAAGATTCAAATTGAATCTGTATACTTTGCAAAAAATATATGGCTACTTGGCTGCCTCTATATTCCTCTAAGGATATTTTCTGTTCAAAGGACTTTCTCAGAGTTTTATTTTGTTGGTTTTATTTCCTTTTTAATGGAGCGACAGGACTATGAAATGTAAAGTGTTAAGTTGATTGTCGATTTTGAGAATCTTCCCAGTGTATGTCTTGCCTTTGGCTTTTAGTCGTGTTGTACTCCGCCCAAAGCTTTTTCATTTCTGTTTGTGTGCTTTTGTGTGTCTTCGTGTTTTTTCCCATTTGCTAGAATGAAATTCAGCTTATTTAACTTGTGTTTTATTTACGTTTGCAGGTTCGAAACCCAATTCCTCTGAAGATACATCGTGTATTGGGCTTGTTGCACTCTAAATCATGCGTAGTGACCAAACACCCTCCTGTTGGTGTGGCGTAGTAGTTTGGAGAGGGGTGTCAGCTCAGGTATCGTCTGACTGTGGTTCAAAATGACGAGGTCATTCCAAAAATATCCCTCGTATTGCTTTCAAACGGGACATTACTATAACTAAAAAAATCCAATGCTCTTAGTAAATCTATGAATGGTGATTCTTTTGCAATAGCACACAGTGGCAACTTGTCAGTTCAGAAACGAGCAGTGCTCTTTAAAATATTTCTCAAGAAAATAATTTTTTTAAACGTATCTTTACCTCTATATAGCCCAAAATTTTTAATTGTAATTATCTGAATAGTATTTTAAAAAATTATCAACATATCTTTTAAGGATAAGTGGTAACCAACAAATGAAATGAGTGCTCCAAATTTAAATTCTAATAGTTCGCTCTACAAAGCAGGATTAAATGAGTTCAAACTAAAGAAAGGAATTGGCAGAGCATAGCATATTATTTTTAAAGTTTCATGTTTAAATGAATGCTAATTGTGAAATTTTGATGTGAAAATTTACTTCTACTCTATCTATGAAATTTTACATTTTTAGTGGATTTTATTTCTCATTATTTGTAGCATAAGTTCTTTTTAATCCATGTTTCTTCATTATCCATTAAATTAGAATACCAAACTGAATAGATAATTAACAAGTCTTTTTAGTTAATATAAAACTAGCAAGGAAGTCCTGAATGAAAACAGGTTTGGCAAAGAAAGATATAATTTATTTGGAAGAAAAGACATTCTAAAAACATATGTAAAATTGCTTCGACAAGAAACTGAATTCCATTTCTTTTACTTTACTTTAGAAACAAGCTTTAACATGAAATTTAGTAATAATAATTGAAATCTTATTATTGTAAAAATTAAAGCAGTGAATATCATTTCAGAATAATTTAATAAATGTCAAGAATTTTAAATTTTCATAATTCATTTTGCATTTATTAAAAGCCTCATAAATAACAATAGCTGTGAAATTATTTTAATATACATTTTCTGTTAATATGAATGGTAAGGTAAGCTACAGATCTCATGACAGAATCAGTATCAAATAAGTCTGGTGAGACAAAATTAAGTGTCAGATATGTCAAAATTGAAATTCTGTTCAATTTCTTTCACAAAATATATTTTAAATTGTATTCATTTGTATACAAAGGACACAACATGGTAGTTAAAATTATAAATGAAATAAAAAAAAATTATTTCAGATTTTAAAATTTAAATGCACATAGTATCTCAACTTTGGATGATAATGCAAATGAGACTCTGCCCTACCGGAGAATCCGGGTAATACTGGAATTTGGCAAAAACAACAATGAACACCGGCAAAATAGTGTCACTCATGCGAAGACCCATTACAAGGTGAAGAGATGCGTCCAAAGAGCCAAATCATCATTTATATATCCCACCGAGAAGCGAGACTCTGCTTAGTTTAACTTCAGATTCTCACCCTCCCCCATATTTGAGGGTCCCTTTAAACAGGAATTTACAAAAAAAAAAAAAAGTAATTCCCTTTACATGCAATGGACATCAACCATCAATGAAAAATGTCAGCCTTTAAGCTCACTCTCATAATATATCACAAAGCAACATCTTTTTTTTTTGTTAAAATAAATTTTAATATTTTTTTCAAAAGTCTGTTACTATTTTTACTAGGTGTTTAAGAATACAAAAGAAGCATTTTAATTTCAAATAATAAAATAAAATGCATAACAAATTATGATGTTCATTTCAGAACTTCTTGCGATTCAATTAATAAATTTACACTTATGATTTCAAAAAAAAAAAATGTTTATAATAATGAATTTATATTTACATATCATAATTCAAGGTACTTTCAATGGAAATATTTTTTTTATTAAAGAAGAAATGCAGAAGACTAGCTGGGTCTACGTATTTGCCATCAATCTGACAAATTTTTGAAGTGGAATCAAAATAAGAATGCAAAATTTTATTCTTTAAACTTTTCTGTAAATGCATATGGCCATTTTATTTCAGAAAATATAGCTAAATCAAATTGTAATGATATCCAAGATTCCCCAGTTATTTATATTAAATATTCTAAAACTAATTTTTTAAAAAAAATCTTTTTCATCCAAGTTAACTTAATTATCGGGTTATTGTGCTCACAATCAATGTATAAAAAACGTTTATATGAAAGCAAAATCTGGCCGAATTTGTTAATCCCAAGTATGGCAACAGCTCGCAAGTTTGGTTTGTTTACATTAGCGAAAACTCCGATATAACGATTTTTTTTCAGACCACGATTTATTGTTTAAGTTAAATAGTAATAGATAGTAATAGTTTTTTAAGAGGGCTTAGCGAACAGAGGTTGGTGCTTTAAAAAACTGAGATGAGATTCATGTTCTTAATTGTTAGAGCTAAATAAAATATTAAAACTAAACTGAAATTATAAATCAGTACTGAATACATATAACGAACCTTCACATTTCCTCACAGCAAATACAGTAAATGCAATCGTTTAACTTTTGCAGGTCAAAATCTTATTTTCAAAGATAATGATTCAAGATAATTTTAATCACTCACATCTAAGATAAGTAGCTGTTAATTTATCCTATAAAATATTTAATGATCATGAATTATCCTTCAAGATGAACTTTTTATTAATGACCATTAGAATAAATTAATTTTAAAATATATTACACAAACATTTTAGTAAATAATTATTGTAAAATGATACAAAAATGTTAAAACAGGAAATGAAAAGTTCAACCAATGTTGATTAACTTCAGTGAATATATGCTCATATATAACCTTAATATTATTGTGTGTTTTTAAAATAAATAAAGGACGCTGGCTCTTAGTGGTTTCTTTTCTTTTAAAGTCTGGAGGTAACTCTGTTTAGCAAAAAAAATATAATTGTTGATCATGATATATGTTTACTAATATATCTCCCACTCTGTACTAACAACTACCATGCTTTCTTTAAAAAAAATACAAATATATTTTGTATTTTGAATTTTCCAGAAATCTGAGATCACTCTTTATAAAATAGAAGCTTTTAGTTTAGATTTGGTTACTGTTTTCACATTGATTAATTTACACAGAGACACTTTATGAGTGGAGAGCCTTGGAGCAATGGCAAACCTATTTAAAAAATCCTGTGTTATTACTTAACAAGTTCTGGATACTCTCGGCGTTCTTACATACCTCGGGCAGGTTATTTTCTCAAAATGGGGGAAAGTCAGGAATGGAAGGTGATGTTGCATTCTACTGGTGATCTAACAAGAGGCTTTCGAATTCAATTCATTATGGTTCATTTGCATTTTATTTCAGTGCAATCTCAAAAATAGTAGGCATTATCGGTATGCTGAAAAGTACACAAAACGAAAATCGGACAGCCAGGATTGAAATAGCTGCGCCAGATACTAGGTAGGCAATCATTCTTTATCTACTTACTTGGCGTCAGGAAATCATAACAATACAATAGAATAGAATATAAAAAGAAAAAATGTAGAAGAAACAGATGAAGTAAACAGTAGCGATAGCAATACACCTTTTTGCGCGCCCAACACAGCAACATCCAGTGATTGCATCAGCAATACTGCTCGACAATTATTGACTCGAATGGCGAAAAGTTCACCATTTGAGTTGTCTTCTATTTCTTCCATTTTAATTGCTTTTCTTTTATATTCTAATTGTTTTCATTTATGTGTTTTTAATTTTTAGATCAAGGTTTTTTTATTGTTTAATTCTATAGTGAATTGTTGGTTAATTGTAGGTCAGTATTGCGGTTGCAATCATTGGATGAAGCTGCCTTAGGCGAGCAATAAGGTGTGTTGCTATCGCCACTGTTTACTTCATCTATTTCTTCTACAGATTTTTCTTTTTATATTCTATTATCCATATTTGTATTTTATTAGAAGTTTCTGCATATGCACCATTCTGTCTAATACAAAAAAGGTTTTATAAATTTTTAATATTTTTTATTAATTGTAACTATTTATAACAATACAAGAATAGTACTCCTTTTCAAAATAATATATTTACTGAATGACTTCAGTTACAATTTTCAGCAGTATCTCAACATATTTCTTTTTGCCTCGCATTTTTTGTTTGCTATCTTATGAATTTCATATGGTAGTTTTTTAATGATATTTTGAATTAACATTTTCGGCACTTTTTCCCACAGAAAACATTCTTCCGTGGGTTGCAACATTTGTAAAAATATGAAATTATTTTTTAAAAATATTCTACAGGGTTGGAAATTATACTGACGAAAAGGCTAATTATAACAACTTTGTTCGCAGGACATTAATTAACAGGTTAGGCAAATGTTTTTTTTTTCTCGTGTGTGTGTGCGCGCATGCGCACTTAAGTTTTGATCAATTTCACCATCTTCTTCAAACTTCAAAAATCACGATTAAATTGTTTTCTTTCAACTCTTTAACTACTTTTAAGTAATTAAGCAGATATTAAATTATCAGAAAACATAATAGAATCTGAAGAGAATAAATAAATATATAAGATGAAAAAATTGGGGTAAATATAAAGAAAATTTTATAATAAATAACAGTAATCCTTTTTTTAAAAAATCCAAAATTTATTATAATAGGGTATCAAGATTCAAGGATTTATTGGCTCAGAAGCTGAAAAGTTCTAGCTGTTTTGTAGTTGGAAAAATTACTATAAGCTTTAATACAGAATATTTTTTAATTGTGATGTATATACAAAATTCTTACTTTTCTTCTTAGCTTTTATTTGAATATCTATGATATAGTTTTTCTAAAAAATACTTAGTTTGCTGATAGTTGGCAATTGAAAACTTGCAAATAAGAAAAATCTTTGTCAGTTACAAACATTAAAATCGATATTGCTAAAGAACTGACAGAAACTATGTATATAATGTAATGCAATTTCAGAATCTTTCTTTACTTGAATTTCAATTGAATGCTACAGGAAGATAACTTGTCTGTTTATTGTTTTGATTAGTAGCAAACAATGGGAAATTGGTAACATTTGTTTCAAACAAGTAGCTATTCGAAGAATAATGAGAAGATTATACAATTGATTCCAATACTTTTTATTATATTTGTACATACAGTTTCTAATAAATTACAGGATTTAAAAGACATTTATTGATAGTCATATATTTAATAACAAATATGAAATTATATATTTCACACAATTATAAATATTTTTACAAAAATTTGGTAATTATGCCTTTCAGGTTATTTGCAAAGTTTAAAGAAAATTTTTATTTGGTGTAACTTTATAACAAATATGAAGCTTCTACACAATGCCTAGTAATATAATACAATAATGGTCATCATCGCATAGTTTCTAATAATTTCTACAATTTGAAGAGAATATTAACTGAATATAAATATAAAATTTTCACAATATTTTCATATATAAAAAAGTAGCAATTTTTTCAAATGTAAGTACAATATTAACTTTCTTCCCTACAACTATACGGGAAAAACACACTCATTTTAATATAATAAGGTCTGGAAATATTTATAGAAATTTATACCTTTGCTTCATGAACTTTCTGTTCATCATTTTCAAAACAGATCATCTCAAACAGATCAAACAATATCATCTCAAAACAGAAAAACACACACACACACACATATATATATATACTAGCTGATATGCCCGGCGTTGCCCGGGATAAAAATATTTTCATGTCCAAATACTTAAAACACTTTTAATTTACTAAATGTGTTTTTCGCTGAATCGTCTTTCGTTGATTTTCGTTAATCAACTGAACCTTTGGGCCAGCAGTGAAACACCCTTCTTTTTCTCTAATTAGTTTGAACCACCTGGCAAGAATCTCGTAGTCCTTCGTACTCCATTTTCCCCTCCCCATCATTGCTATGGCAACAGCAGAAACTCTTTTCTGCAGTCTTCTGCTGTAATAGCCTTCTAATGTTGTTGAGCAGAAGTCTGTTTAAGTGATAACATTGCATGCCCTTACACGTGATGACACTTCATCTTTGAAAATCCTAACGCCAACCTCAGAAAAATTATTCGTTTTGTGGCCTCTGACAGAGTCATCTCGAAAAGCGAGACACCGCAATTCTCTTTGGTTCAACATTTTCAATAAATATTCATTCCATAATGGATGCATAGTGGAAGCATTTAAGATGCTTCCTTGGCACTGGCTGGTGACTCGGCAAACAATATTGACTGAAAATAAGACATTAGTTGCCTTCTACTGTCATTTGGGTTTCCATTTTTATAATCCACAAGCCACCTCCAAACAGCCCGCCCTACACGGAAAATACACAGAAAAATTGTACTTTTAGGCCAAGTTTTCTTCAGTGCATTTACTTCTGCCTCTGAGTCATCTATAATTAAAGTGGCTGGACCCCCTTTAGCGTGGTGAGTTGATTCGTTTAGTATATACGTAATCAAGTCAAAACCTTATTTATACGATTCTTCTTCTGTCCCTTGGTTTTCAAAATATAGCAGGTATTGCTCATGGAGTACAAAGTGTTTGCATGAATGATTTTCTGTATTCCCTGGTCTCGTTGAGTCAGCAAAAATTATTTCTACAGAGGCTTATAAGCTGGCAGTGCTCTTCATCATTGGAGCCATCACAGCAATTGTATAAAAGGTTTTTCTTTATATGCAATTGGTAGATTGCAAGCGCAAGGACGAAGAGCGTGTCTCCGGCGTATGCTCCAGAACTGAGTTCCCAGCCTGTGCCGAGTTTAAAAATTATTAGAACAGGAGTATCACAAAACGGTAGATTGCACTTTTAATAAATTGAAATTTTCTCTTTCAGTTTCTGAAACAAAAAGCATATCTATAGAATGGACTTTAAAATATGAATTTATCTTACATAAACTATATGCATAATAATAATAATTATGATAAACATATTTAAGACAGACGTCTGCAAAATCAGATGCTTTTATAATTACATTCATTGATATTACCTTTTCCATTTATATAAAAGATTATATCCATTATTATCCAACTCTCTCTTAATAATGTCAATCTGCCTTTTTTGCCAAGATTTCTCTTCTTTCAACAATCCCTTCAGCACTTCAAATAAAATTACTCCCCATAGATGAACAGAAAATAGTTGCTAACCAATCCTAATCAAAAACTATTCATTCCTCACATATAAGTCATGCCTAGCTTCCACATTAATAATAAAGATCAAACTTCTACAAAAGGTAGGTGCTGCATTCTTTATTTGTACATTTTGAATGATTATATTACTAAATACTAATTGATATATGTATAAAAGCAAATTTATTTATTCTTAATTCTACGAACAGGTATGCAATCCTGGAATTAAATGGAAAAGTGATTTAATTCAAAGAAGACATGTATTCAGCCATCATTGGTTAATAATTTAAACTGATGTTTCTCTTAAATTTAAAGATAAGGTTTTTTTTTCAGAAACGTATATATACCTCAAGCATGTCATGCCCATTTTGAGGCCCAAGATGAAAAAAACTGGATAGATCAATCAGATTATATCAAAATAAAATTCTTCTGAAATAAAGAATTGTCTTAGAATGTCTTAGTCGTTAGAATTCTCAACGTGAAAAATGAACACAGATTCTTATATTTTCTTTATGCAAGACTTATCTAAATAAATTAGTTTTTATCAAAATATTTATATTATATTTTATATATAATGTTTTGATTTCTTTACATTTTTTATTCATTTTTTGTTTAGAGTAATTAAATTACATAATTAATTTTGAAAAGAAATAACATTTTGATTATTATACATGTTTGGATTCTGGAAATAATACATAACGACATAATACAATAAAAAAACAGTAACAAAAATATTTTGTGAAAAGAAACTTACTATTTTACGAAAAGGGATAGTTTTTTAAAATTTTATTTATTTAACTCATTTTCTACGTTGAAAGAACTATAGTAACACACGATTTTTTTTTTTTTTTTTACAATTATAAAATTTAAAAAGTTCTTTAGTAAGAGTCGATTATGGGAATACCACATATTAATATATATATTAATAGAGCTAAAGCAGATTCTCTTTAAAGAGGAAAAACTAAGATTGCATTAGAAACAAAACTTATCAGTAAACAAATCTTTCTGCCTTTGAACATGATTTTCTACCGTTCCATTTGGTATTTGCACAAAATAGTCGAATAGTATTGTTTGCTAAGCCAAATCCATGCTATTCGTGAGTAAAAATGAAAAAAAGGATAATCGCTAGACTAGATAAAATTGCGACGTAGGTGCGTATCGTAGATCAAAATTCGCGAAATCCAAGCAACAGAAACCTAAACTAATTCTAAGTCCGCCATTCAATGGCTTGTTTTGTTATGATTTCCATACGAGAGCAAAGAACGACGTCATCGCTCTCGGTGAAGCGAGCCAATCACATATGCGTACCAGAACAGAGCGGGGGCTCTAACCTAGGTTACACGCTGTACCACAGTTACGCGAATCGTGATTGGCAGAATAGAGTGTCAGTCACATACACAGAACACGCCCCTAAAAAGTGCCCACCATTCCGAGCAAGCGAATTTTCATCCATTGGGCTTCCGAGGAAAGTAAGGATTTTTTCCGCTGCTAAGCGTTACGAGGAAGCGATAAATCTTTCTGAACTTTTATAATCTGATTAAATGCATCATTCTTTTTCATCTAAATTCTGTTTCTATGAATTTAGATTGGTTTGTGATTTATGATATACATTTTTCAAAGTTTTTTAATCGTTGGTTAATACAAATCATTCAAAGAAAGGAAGAATACCATTTTGTCTTATAGAATACGACAGATACGAAATTTTGTCTTGCCTGATTTAAAGTTCAAAACATCATTATGAAGGGAAAAAAAAGGATCATCATACAAAAAAAATAATAAATGTTGTTTCGAAATATAAATGCTGTTCTTTACACTAACTTTAAGTCAGAATTATTCAGCAGAACAAAAGAAACGGCAGTGACGTATCTCATATGGACGAGTTTACTGTTTTGTTTACTTACATTAAAAACCTTGAGCTTTTTGCATTACTTTTGGACTTCCGCTTTGAGGATTCCATTGACTTAGTATTCCACCGGAATAACGTAGGTAAGGCATTTTAATGTAAATGGAACAAAACAGAAAACTCGTTCATAAGAATTGCATGCAAATGCATAATGGAAAGGCAGAAAGGACCTAAGGTCAAAGTAATTAAAATAAGTTTGTGAAAGTTATAAAGAGTAACAGTAAAAATTTTAAACAATAAGTATTTGAAATAATTTTTGAAAATATTTAAAATTCAGTACTAAATAGCATTATTATAAATAATATTTGAAGATATACCAATTTAATACTAAATAACTTTATTAAAGAAAACTTATTTATTTTAAAATGGCATAAAATGTTAAAGATTGCACCTTTTTTTTACTGTTGTGAAGATTTCAGAACAGCGGCTAAAATCGGCCCCGCCAAATTAGACACCTGGGCCTGTCGGCAAAACTCCACAAGAGAATTCGTACAAAGAGCTTCTTTTCACTCCATATCTAGTGACACTTGGCACACAAAGCCTTTTCGGAAACTCCCAATTAAGAAGGAGTGATGGATGTCCGTTCTCAGTTGAACTGAGACGCGACGGTCCATAAAAGAGCCCGCTAATAGCCAAGACTGTCACTGGACATAAACCAACCGCCTGGTGAAAGGAAGACCTCATTGGTGGACCTCACGAATTGGGGCGGAAAACTTCACTTGTTGGGCGGACCTCGTCCCTAGAAAAACGAAAAATTTAAGCAGCGGCGGGAGAGAAGGAGAGGAGAGTTGATTGTGATCGGTGATCATTTTTTGATCGGTTTCCGATCTTAGCATTCGCGTTTGGAGTGCTGGATCTTCGGATCGGTTGGAGAAGAACTGAGTCCCTTGCGGCCAGTTGTGAAGCAGAGTTCAGAAGCTGTACGCTTCGCTTTAACTGTTTGAGGAGAGCATAGCTCTCGGATCTGAACTGTTAGAGTTTATTCGATATGAGCGGATGCTCATGAACTTTCAATTATTGAACATTCAAAAAAATGTCAGTAGAGCCGTTGCTCTAAGTGACTGGTAATTCAACCTGCAGAGGCGGTCTCAAACACCATCCTACAAATTTACTCACGTCTGTAATATTCTGTATATAACTTATTATTTATTCTGTAATCTATCATAATCAAGATACCTCGAGTAACTTTAAAATAAAAGTATTAGAATTGATTCTAGTCTAGCTGTTGACTCACGCTACCCGTGGTCTCACGACGTCACACTGTTGAATAAATAACACTGATTTGAAATAGAAAAAAAAACTGTTTAACTACAGTTATTGGAACTCCGTAATTTCTAAAAACTTCAGTAACGGGTGGAAGGGAAAAAATACATATATAGATAAGCTATTCTCATCGGAAAAAAGGATACAATTGAGCCATTTTCAAAAATTCAAAATATGAATAAAAACTATACACACCCAACTTCTTTGATTGGAACAAATATAAGTCATTTAGTATTTCACGGATGCTTATAATTTTGAAGTAACACTGATTTTATTAACAAAACGGTCACGATGAGTGAATCATCTTGATAATTGGATGCAGTGATGCGATCAGGAACCAATTCGATAACAACATTACAAAATGCAAAAGTTTGCAGGAAACACTGCAAAAAAAAATTTCTAATGCTGCTTTTAAGCAGCATTATGCAGGGAGGTCATAAAATATTGAATCCATGTTGAAATTAATTAAAAAAACAATAATATTACAGCTACTTTTTTTTGTAAAAAAAAAAAAAATGAGAGAGCAAATAAAAAAGGGTTTTTTTTTTCAGATAGCTGGCGTACCCTTATGACGTTCTAAAATTGCTACAGCGAGAGATTTCCATACGCAATGGCTACAGATCAGCAGATTCCGATGGGCGTCTCCTGGTTTCCTTTTTTGGTTTTTCCTGAACATCTCAAAAACTCTTCAGTTTTCACACCACATGTGGATTAACAAATTAAAGAGCGTAAAATTCTCTACAAATACATGCTCTTATTTTAATAATTTCGCAGATAATGGCACTCAAAAATGGGAGATGTCCAATAATTTACGGCCACTGTAACGGCCCGTTATCTATCAGAAAAAAAAATTAACACTCTCTCATTAAGGGGAAAAAAACGTTGTTTTAACATTATTGGTTTTTTTTATATTAATTTTTGAAATGGGTCCAATATTTTAAGACCACTGTATTATTTATTCATAGTCTGCTGTAGTACAACAGATTCCATCTTGTTCAGTTTCAGAGTACAAACTACAGGCACTACGGTATAATTTTGAATAAGGATCTGAAATCCATGTAATGGTAGCTGGTTACCAATTGCATAACTGTGACTAGTTCAACATCATGGTTTGAAGGAAACACTGATGATTATCTGTGCTTTCCTTTTAGCCCTTCTAGCGGTGGAGACGTGTTTTTCTGTTTTAAGTTTAAAAGCAGGTATTTCCTATTTGTATCAATATTTTCGTAAACATTTATATATTAAAGCATTCTTAAGATTTCGGAGTTATGACTAAATACAAAAAAAAAAAATCGGTTCAATAATTTTTAAAGCTAAGTTTTCTAACCTGAAAG
>BGPR01028982.1:1857-18900 GCA_013235015.1 Araneus ventricosus | reverse complement strand
TTATGGTTACAAGAATTATGATGATTATGATGATTACATAAATTATGATGATTATGATGATTACATAAATTATGATGATTATGATGATTACATAAATTATGATGATTACATCAATTACCATCAGAATTACATGATGACCGATTTTGTACGGAAGAAAGGAAATAACCCGCCGGAAATCGGGATCGCTGCGTGGCCCGGCGTTGCACGGGCTATCTAGAATAATGTGTCGTTCTATGGCGGAGAGAAGAAATGAGGTCACGTGACACGTGCCCAACATTATCTCGTAAATAAATAAAGAGAAAAGAGCGGTTCAAACATTCCGTCAGTGAAAACGTGTCGAAATCGCCCTATTTAAAAAATTATACCGTTATTTTGTAAAAAGCTTTATATCGTGTCGTGGCGAAATGAGTGGTCAATCCAATTTTTTTTTGTCTACCTTTAGTACGGAGGGAAGGAGGCAACTCTGCGTTGCTCGTGATCCATATTTTTTCATATGCCCGCCTCCAGTTTGTATACGTGCAAGATGCACTACATACATGACATCTCAAAGTAAAACCTCACGGAAAACAATATTTTTATTAAAAACCCTATTTGAGCGATTTAATTTTTCCTGTTTCTTCATATCAATTACCGAAGCCCGCACACAACGCCATCCGCGTTGCATTGTTGAGGGATCCATTGTTGCAGTTTTCAACAATGAAACAGAAACACGCAATTAATATTTGTTTAAACAATGAAAATGGTTTTAATTGCTCTTAAACGATGAAAAGTATTGTTGTAAATTAGTTTTTAATTAATATCTTTTTTACTAATTTTAATGCACTTTAAATTTAGTGAATTTAACTTTCCGCGCTCTTCTCCGTTTAGTGGTTCGTGAGAAGATGGCCGGACATACATACATACAGTCGGATTTTATATTATATGATATTGATTACATAAATTATAATGATTACATGATGACCAATTTTGTACGGAAGAAAGGAAATAACCCGCCGAAAATCGGGATATCCTAATTTGGATGATTTGAACATCAGAATTACCTGATAACCAAATGATGATTTGATCATCATTTGGATGATGATTGATGATGAGTTAAACATCAGAATTGCATGATAACCAAATAATGATTTGATCATCAAAATTACATGGTGACCAAATGATGATTTAATCATCAGAATTACTGATTTGTACCAAATTTTTGATCAGTTCCTTCAAAAGACTGTTTATTCCGGACTATTCGCTTGCATATGAACGAGATACAGTTTGTTAACATCAAAAATAAAGCCGAGCCCGGAGCAAGGTCAAAGACAGATAACACGCTTTGGTTCACTGACCTTCACAGGAAGGATGAGAAACCAAAGGAAACATCGAATCCCTCAGTTTTCCTCCAGTCTAGTCCAATCTAGGGGAGCCACGGAGAGGCAGCGAGTATCTTACAGTGCAGAGAGGCTATGTATTGCGCGTCATGCACCGCTGTGACCAAGAATTCTGATAGGTCACTTCCCCCTGTCCCACCCACCTCCCGGCAATCCTGATCTTTTTAGGATGCCAACTGTGCCTCCAAGCCCACGGCTTGGCAAAGCATATAAACGTCTCTCTTCCAGACAGTTGGGACGTCCTCCGCATTCAACAACACTGCATGGGGTGGAAATTCCAGTCTGGCGTCTAAGCCGAGCCTTTTGCAGAAACTCCAAACAAGTGGATTGCGCACCATTGGAGCAGCATGTCGCTTCATCAAGCTACCCTCCACATCCAACTTGGCCTTCCAATCCAACGCCTGACCTAACAGCCGTGACTGGACGACCGGGACAGCGGACTGCTTCATTGAACAGCTTTCATCATTAGAACCAGGGCTCATTTCCTCCCCAGCAGCCATCATCAAACTCAGAGTATACTTGAGGAGTTCCCCAAGTATTCCATATCCCAAAATCGGAAGAATGAAAATGTATTCTCCGAAGACTGCCACTTGGATATAGCAGAACAGCACCTGAAGAAAAACAGACACAAATATAAAAGTCTCCATCGCTTTTCTTCAAAAATAAAATCGCAACAACCTATAAAGTAATAGAATTGTCAATACATGCCAGACTTTGCATTGCTCTGGTATTTATATTTTTTATTAAGCATTGTTTTGATTCTGTAAACGTCGTTGTATTGTTTTCTATAAGCGTCGTTTTATTGTTCTTGTAGGAGTAATGTGCTTTATTATTGTTTACAAGTTTCAAACAAATTGTTCACAGAATACATTGTTTCATGTTTTGGGAAGCCGTACCAAATAATTGTTTAATTTTGTTTGGCAGTTTACACAATTCGATTTGTGCAGCGAATGAGTGAAAAAAGAAGGAATTATTTCTTGAAATATATATCATTAGATATTTTTTCTGTAATTTATAGCGAAAATGGATACCTCAGTATCAAAATTATATTGTATTCGTTAACATTAAATTCAACTTTCGTCAGTATCCTCGATTTCCTTTATGTTATAGATAACTTGATCATTCTGCTTTAACAATTTCTAAAATAGCAATCCTAAATAAAAGAATTAATAATAATAATAATAATTACAAATCTAGGTCTCAACTAAAAAATAATTATGTTTTTTAATTTACTGAATTTTTTTTATTGCTAATACAGAACTAATTTTCTAATTTTTAAATCGCTGTAACACCGCCTATCTCAATTTTTGAAATTTTCCAGGAGGGATTTGAAACTGAATTTTTCGTAATCAATAATAAATATTTCTAATAATTTTTTTCACATCTGGTATGAACATGAGTCTGAATGTTCTTGCCTTCTGACATCTTGCTTTTTATATCTAAATTTCAATTGTTGTTTTTACTTACATGTTGTCTTTACAGTTCAATATTACAATTATAAATTATTGCAGTTAAAATATTGGCAATTTCATTTGTTTTATTTTCACGTCATTTAGCTAATTCTTTGATCATTTTTTATTGTTTTTGTGTTTTATGTTTACACTAGCTGAAACCCGGGCGTTGCACGGGCTCCATATTTTTTCATACACCGGCCTCCTGTTCCTTTTCCCCTAAAAATATTGTCATCAACTTTCCCAACAAACGTACATCCTCTTTGAATCTTTTTTTGTTGAATTAAAACTTCACCTTATCACCTTATAACAGTATTGTTTGAATGAAAATGCGAGAAAATTCAGAACAGAACATTTATTTAAAACAATATGCAGTTAAATAACTAATACAGTTTTATAATGTACAAATATACTTATACTGTATAACTTGGTTACTACGAAGCTTCTAAATAGAATGTTTTATAAATCAAATAAAGAAAGTCAAAATCGCTCGAGAACAAATCTCACTCGTAAGAATTTCGCTGAAGAGGAATGCTCGAACAAAAGAACTTACGTTTAATCTCAGTTAGGGGAATAAAAACTAAATATAAAAACTCTCTATTGATACTATAAATAAAGTCAAACTGAAACTTATATCGCGTAGTAACTAAACTAACTTCATTGGATACGAGTCAACGTCAACTAGTGCATATTACAAACTACGAAATAAAAACGGAAATTAGGGGCATCTTCGAAATAACACCGGAAGTAAGAAGTATACCTTGACCAAAAAAGCAATATTTTTTTAGTTTTGACAGTGGTAAAAACACGTGAATAAAGGATTTGATGAAACAATAAATTGTTTTGAATTTAAATTTTATAACAATAAAAGCATTGTTACAATTTGAGTTTAAAATGAATTTCGAAACGTTAATTACAGTTAAAGAAAATATTATACAACATTGAAATTGGTATCATTAGAAAGTTAATTGTTTGATCTTTAAGGTGATGTAAAAATAATTTTCGTACTGTAAGTATTTCGTAAGTTATTGCCGAAAACGTCAAAAAATATATAATTAATTAAATAAAAACCTAATTCGAATTTTAAAATAATTTTTATGGCGTTTAAGATTCCTCTTTGGCTAATCCATCACTGTTCCAAATTTGGTCTTCGTAAGTCCAACGATGTGGATGTGCATAATGAACCAAAAAACGAACAAACACACGCACATACTTTCCTCTTTTATAGGGTCCTCTTTCTATAAAAGGTCTCTCTTTCTCCTCTTCTCTTTTTCTGTTTCTTTCCTCTTCATCTTTTATAAGGTGAGGTAAACCGGGTAGCTAAGATTCGAAGGGCTGCTGGAGCTAAATTACTCGACTGAGAGCTTGTCAAATTTTATTAAAATATTCATTGTTTATCGGAGTACAATATATATTTCCAGAAAAGTCACAGTTTCATTACTTTTTTTATCAATGATTTTTATATAAAAAAAAGCCAAACTGCCCGGTTTTACCCCACTACTGGGGTAAAATCGGGTACAAAGTTAACGTTATGGAAAATTAGGAAAACTTCGATTTTCAAGAGGAAAGTCGCAATCGTCTTTATTTTATATGACAATTTAAGAATATTTATTACAAAATTCACATGTAAAGCTGTTGTCTTCTTCCTCCGCGCCACTGTAGCTTTCTTGGGCACATCTAAGACAGTTTTTACATTAGATTAACTATTCTTCTTTATTTAAATTAGAAAATTCATCATTAGAATATAAGCAATCAACGTCTGATGTGTTTTTATCGTCTTAATCGGATGAATCCTCAATACTGACTGTCCTGGTCTTACGCCACTTGGATTACCCGGTTTTACCCCCGTTGCAGAGGTTATAAAAAACGAACTAGAATAGCGCAATTATTGGTGTAAATCCTTATTGTTTGATAGGGAATAAAACCGTATTAAAAGTATAATAGGCTGGACCAAAAATGGTTTTTAAAAGTTTAATGATTTTTAAGTAAGGATAGTTTAAATTCAAATGAACATTAGAGAACTGAAGTGTTTAAACAAATAAGCCTTCATAGAAACAGTGAATTCAACAGCTGCGACTCGCCACTATGACTGTTCCTTTCTCTTGACTAGTAGAGTGTAATTCAGTTTCTGTCCTCTAGAAAGAAGAACTAATATTGCCAGAATCAAGGGTACCCGGTTTTACCCCACTACCCTGTTTTACCACACTCTCCTCTATATATAGATTGTTTCAATCCTTTTCCAATAAAAATTGCTAAAAATAATTGTGCGTGTTAATAAGCCTTACCCAATTACAATCTAATTTTAATAATTATCCTCTTAAAAATTGATATTTTGCATTAGCGTATCTGAGAAACTGGGAAAATACTCAAGGCTTTTCATGTCGGTATAGAGGGCGTAAACTGGAAAGTTTAGAACGCAATTTTAGCGTTCACGCGAAAGTCTATTAAAAGGCTCATTTTAAGGGTTATGAACATTTGAAATTTGATGAGCTTTGAATATTTACTTTAGTACATTACTTTAATCAAAAGTTCCAAGGTCAGAGAGACGAACGGAATACAGTGGAACCTCCCTTAACGAGCACCTTGCATAACGAGCAAAATAAATTTTTGAAAAAATGACTGCAGAGACGAGTGACGTTTCGCATACCTAGTGACGGGTGGAGGAAGTCCCTGATTTTGCGCCTGCTATTATCATATCCACGGAGCTTTTATTTTGCTTTAATTCTTATCAAACATGCTGTCTAGGGACCAACCTTACTCTCAGAGAATAGTAGAAATATCACTTCCATATCGTTTCCTGGCTCAAAATGATAAAAAAAAAAGTATGGAAAGGGGTTGTCAATAGAACCATCACTTCGGCTTAGAAGAAGCTTTAGCCGGAGAGAGTTTTCGAATGTGACATTGAGGAGTCCGAGACATTACCCTGTGGAGCCTATAGTCAACGACATTACGTCTTTGGCGACGATTGAGGCACTAGTAGTGGATAACCTAGTTCCATCTTATCCATTGGGCTAATTGGGCTGTAGAATGTACACACGCATACATTCTTATAAATAAAGATATATAATCTTGCGGAGAAGCGGCGGCGTAGTGTTTATGCTATGTTGAGAGATATGTCGTCGATGTATGCTCACGTTGGGCAGAAACTCCATTTTACCATTTGTCACGTTTGCGTATAATACTGCAAAACAAGAAACTGAAACTAGATTTCAGCACCTGTGTGGATACGAAGCGGAAGTAATGCTTCCACATGAATCAGAATGTGATTCAGGTGGTATAATTCTAGCATCCGCTCTAATTAAGTATTTTTTTCAATTTTTCTTTTCGAGGTAATAACTGAAAAAATTGTCCCTGATTTAAAACAATAACATCAATACCAGACTTATTTAATTTTATTGATTGTTTCCCTTGCCGGTTCAGAAAAATTTTTCACTTTCAATGTCTTCAGGATCCATTAGGAGGAAAGAATGAGACGACGTGCCCGTGTCATGTCGATGGTGGTGGGACTCATTCTTAAAATTAATTTTTCCTCTTTCCTGCTTTAAGATTTAGAAAACATATATTTATTTATTTATTTTATATAATAAATAAATATAATAATCATGCCAAGGGCAACGACGTGCGGGTATTGCTAGTAATTAATAAGATAATGCTGAAAATGTAAGAAATTTCTTTATATTATTGCAATTTCTCTACAGATTCAAAATATATCTATTTGCACTCAAAAAATTATTTGATTTTATTGTAAACATTGTGTTTTTTAGTGTGTCCCGAACTACCCGGCGTAATAAAATTGTTGTAAATAATCGACTTAAAATTTAGTGGTCATATGTATTTTCCATAGCTTAGAAAAATTTGCCTAATATAACCAACATGAAGAAAAGTGTTCAAAGAAAGGCTTAGAAGAGTTATAATTGATTTCAATTCAAAATATGAATTTTATATAACTAAATAAGAACGCATGACGTCGTCTTAAATATTGATTAATTAAATAAGAAAAAATGTGTTCTAAGATTTTGTAAATAAATTTTAAGTTTTCGGTAATTGACAAAAATATTTTCTATTAAATTTTTGTACGTCTTGTCCTTATCTTTTCTCACAGACTTTTACGTCAAGTTAATGAATGAATAGGGTTCAAACACACACACAAGCAAACAAACAGATAGTGAGATTTATATGTATAGATATTAGCAAGTCATGTACATCGCTCTAAAAAGTCTCACGCTTTTTGGAAAAAATCCTTTTCAGTGTTAGCGACGTGTAATTTTAACAACAATTTTATAATCTTCGTGTACGTAATCATTACATACAGTGGCATCTCGTCCATAAGAGCTACAGAGCTTCAGTCCCCCCCTGATATTATTAAAAAGATTGTATTATCGTTTTTCTAATTGGCTTACTTTTCCACTTTGAGAATTCAGTGATCAACGAAAATGGCAAAAAAGTAATAGAAAATGTGAAATGAAGACGGAAAATCAATCAAGTATTAAGAGAGAAACAGACCGGAGCTGCATCAAGTTTTGAACCTCCTATGGATCCGATATTAACGTTAAGAGCAACGCGAAGCGGGAGAAAAGCAATCCTTTCTGTTTCTGAAATTGCATCCATTTGAGCTGCATTTTTTTCAGCTCTCATTTGGCGCAACTTCCTCATTTGGCTCCGTTTTCGCTTTTTCTCAGTAGTTCAGCCGTTTTCTTCTTATATCCAATTCTGAAGGAGTTGTAATTTTTTGCTTCTTTATGTTTTATCGGTTGCTGATTACGATTCTGAGATTTGCCACTAATAATTTTTGTTTTTAATTATAGCTATTATATATAATAGTTATAGCCAAAAAAAATTTTTAAAAATTTCTCAAGTTTTTTGCTTATAACTCAAAAAACTATCAAATAGTTCTTATTAAGTAATAATCTAGCCCTTTTAATGTCAGATTTAAGAAATTTTGAATAAATTCTTTTTGTGTAATTTATATCCCAATCCTATTGAACAATGGGGCAATATATCCTATCAGTGATAAATTATTACCAGCTTATTATTAGGAAGCTGTGAAGTTGTTTTCCTGCCATGCTAATCTTATGGCAGGAAAAAGAGGTTTACAGATGTTCTACTCGAATGTTCCCAGTCGACTATACGATTGGGGAACATTGCTCCAGGAGATTTCCTGGAAATGGGAAAAGCGAAAAAGTTTAAACTCCCAGTATAGGGGTAGGTGCTGTACTTCGGTCGCTTTTATTCAAGTGGTCAAATCAAGTCTAAAGCCGAAACTTTTGGTTGCTTTAGAAACATCCAGAAATCTGCTTTTCAGTCCCTATTAGTTTTTCCTCCTACTCATCACATAGTAATGTAAAATTTAAAAATAAACAAATTTTCTGTTTTCTGACAAGGTACAGCACTAGGTTGTACCTTGTTCATCATGTGATGTACCTTGTCCAGGCAATAAAATGTGGCATTTTCATACTTGAATATGGTACAAAACTTAACTTTTCAAAATCATTGCACGATATTTAGGTGGTTATGATAGATGAACTATATTACAAATGAAAAAGGATGTTGATTTTCTTTAAAATATGTAGATAACTAGTTAAAATCTTTTGTTTACGCAAAAGCAAGCATTAATGACTTTAAATTATTCGGACTAGGAAAAGAATAACGTCTTAAAAAAAGAAAGTCATAAAAAAATCACAAAGTAACTATCTGCCGCATTCGGCGATCACCTCGCTGGCCGAGAATTCTGTTCTGTTTTATTCATTTGAATCCGTGATTCATAATTTAGTATCCATGGTTCCCTTAAAAAAATTTCTTAGCTCCCGATTAACTTAATATCTAAGAGGACTTAGCTTTTTGAAAAAAAACTGATGCATAAAAAATGAAGAAAAATTCATTATGCTTTTACCAAAGAATATGAAAAATAAGCAGAACCTTCATTCCTTATACTTATTGCAACAATTGAAGTGAATCCTAATTGTTGCAACAATAGAAGTGAAGCACACAATTAAATATTTTTATAAACAATGAAGACAATTTGAGTTGATTCAAACAACCAAAAGCATTGTTGTAAATTATGCAGAAAAATATTTTTTCGAAAATTGCTGAAATTAGAAAAAAATCGGACGTTAATTTCATTGATATCGTTGAAATGATAACTTTTAAATTTTGAGGAGTTGTAAGAATTTATTTTGTGCTATAATATTTTTGAAAGTTATCGCCAATAAACACAAATATTTTGCTCAATTTTTGATTAAATGAAATTCCAATTGATTTTTCGAAACAATCTCACCACGGTGCACATTCAACCCCTCCCAAGTATATTTGTGCCAAATTTTGCAGCTATAGATCCAGCGAGTCTGCCTTGTAGAAGGCCAAGACACGCAGAGAAACACAGACACAAGCATTCTCCTTTATTATTAGTAGAGTTAATAGAGCAACAAAGCAAATTCTTTATATAATTTTTTAAAATAAATTCTCCGAAATCGGAAAAAACTAAAGTAATAAATGTTATAGTTATAAAATGAAACCTGAAATTTATATTAGCCTCGGTGATAAATTAACGGTGCAGGCCAAATCATGACAATATCTACGAGTTTTATATTTAAAACATATTCAAACTCTGGCTATGCAAATACATTTTCTCTCTGTGTTAGGAATTTCTCTACGACTTCTTCATATGACAGGCCCTTAACCATCCCGCATAATGTTTTGTGTGGTTACTTACGACAAAAATTTATCTAAAGCCCACTTTTTGATATTGATAGAACACTGCTCTATGCTGTTTACAGGTGGACAAGGTATAGTACGATGCACTTGGCCAAGGTATAGCACCTCCTCTCATATTATTTAATTTACTACCTGGTAATTATATATGCTTTTATTGATCATAAATTCTTTCAATGTGTACGTCAGTTATGGATTTATAAATGGAACAGGTTAAAAATAAAAAACAAAATATTTTTCTTAAAAACAGGAGAACAATTCAACACCTCCAGAACCCCGTGCCGGCATTCGAAACATTGTTTTTTCATTTGAGTTTAAACCTTATAACCCAAGATGAAAACGTGCAAGTATTGCCACTCTAAACTAAACATTTTGGGATGGGAAACGAAATTTCTCTACTTTCTCGTTTCGATATATCGACAATTGGCCGAGGTACAACCCTGGCCAAGGTATAGCACATTCCCCTACTTCTTTCCGTATATCAACATTAAAATAAATTACTTTTCTTAGTTAAATTTGATCATGCAAAAGTCGGGTAGAAAGGGTTAAAAAGTAACAATTCTTCTTGATTTAGAATGATCTCTAAAGCATCAAAATGCATGATTAAAAACGGTAATTTAATATTTAGAAAGTCCATTTAAAAAACTACATTAAAAAATTCTCAGTTTTTTTAATATTATTTTTATTTTTCCTTTCATGTAAATGCAGTGATTCAAATCTAAAAGCAGTCAGTGGAAAAATAAACAAAGATTCGTAGTAAATAACATTTACAGTTCGTCCGACATTTTTTTATACGATTTGATGTTTTAAAGGCAACTTTTAAGGAATATTAATATGATCTTTCGAAAGTGTTTTCAGTTTGAGCGCGAACAAATACACAATTCATTTATCTATCTTGTTGCGTTTGAGTTATCGATCCCACCGAAATAACAGACTACACACATTCCAAATTTTGACACAATCCCGATTTCGGTTCTAAAACTGTTTTCCAGAGTTCAGCCACATTGCTCATTGGGTTTTAGAGTTGCCGAGTTCACACGCAGAGCGGGCCCGAGCAAGAGCTGGTGAAAAGTTGACTCGCGAGGCCTTGACACAAATTTCGTACAACAAAATTATAATAAATAAAACGTATTACACTGCACAATTTGGGTATAGTAAGGTGTGATATTTGTAACAAAAATATATTTATTTCTAAAGGTTTATAATTTTTAATATTGTTGATTTCATTAAGTTAATGTTAATTTATCTTAAAGAAATTAAGATAATCTAAGATAAAATTAAGATATATTAATGAAGTTAATTTGCCATAATGTTAACAATGCTAATTCCATTAATAAGCTTTGAAACTTGGCAAGTTTCAATAATAATTTCATTGTTAAGATTTGAAGCTAGACAAGTTTCAAATCTGAACAATGCAATATCAATCGCTTTCAGAAACTTGGAACAACTTAATTCACCAACAATGCTTATTGCAAGTATACATACCAGCAAAAAGTCAAATTTCTTCAGTAACGTTATTGATTTAACAGTTTTCAAGCGAATTTTGAGCGAATTATGGATATCCTGCTATGTATGGCAATTTTTCTCCACGTAATGTTTTGCGCTATGGAAGTAGCATATTTTGGCGAATTTGTTTTCATTTTGCCAATTTTTGGATACGCCATACTTGGCGAACTGGCCTTGTATGCCGTCTCGTTGATGTCGGTGGAAGAAGCAACCTCTGAAACTGGCAAAGAAACCTACGATAAGGTAAAGACTTTGGATCTGGAGAACGTCGAGTTGAAAGTGAAAGCTCCACCAATTGTTCGCAATCCACTTGTTTGGAGTGCTTGCAGAAAGCTTGGCATGGATGCGAAATTGGAATTTCCGCAAGGGGCAAAAATAATGGTTGTAAACGGTGTCCCTTTCGTCAACTCGAAAGAAGTATACATGTTTTGCCAAGCTCTGAAACTGGAAGCTGATATGTTACTCTAGTAGGAGATCGAAAGGAGGAGGAGGTGGTGGATGGAGGAGGAGGCAGTTCCAGGTGGATGGGAGAGGAAGTTCCACATATTTGTTTCACAACGCAGTTTGGAAAAGCTTCTGCACTTAGCGGAGGGGAAAATGGACTCTACGTGGAATGTGGTATCCCGTGTTGGTGGACACAGGTACAAGTGCAACTCTTTTAAGAGCGGACATGTCCGGAAATTGTAGGAACGACTTATTTAAACGGTTCCTAACATTTCTTTTAAGACTGCTACTGGCGGAAAAGGGAACACGGGAAACTGGATGTATCAATCGATTGTGGATCCAGAAAATTCCACACAGAGTCTACATAGCTGATATCCCAGGAGCGGCGTTGATCAAAAGGCGCCTAAAAATTAACTATAATGATTATATTTTAACTTTGAACCAAATAATGTATGTAATTATAATTTTAAAAGTAAAAATATGATTAGTGCTTCTAACTAGATAGCCACTAATTTTGTAATGCCTTATAAATGTGTATAGCGGTTCAAAAATATTCATAGAGACAATCGATGAGAAATCCTAAGCGATGCTTCTAATAGAAGTTACCTACCGTATCAATGATAAAGTTGTCAACTGCACACTGATACCTAGAATCATTATAGTGTACCAGATTCATTTCTTTAATCACAATATAGAGCGTTCTTAAAGAATATTTTACGTTTCATCACAATTTCAAAAACGTGATGCAATTATTATAAATACTATGTATATTGCTGAATGCATAAAACTTTCAGAATCATTTCGATGTGAGTATATTTTTGTACTCAATAATATTTACCCCTAAATTGGTTAGTATAAAGATATTATTTATTTTATTAATAATAGAAAATTTAGTTACGGTTCTGATGGGGCGCAAAATTACTCTAGTCTAGGATGCTCAAATTTGTTAAGACGGCCCTGGATATTGATGGGCTTGTGGAAGAGCACAACCAAGAGCTGACCACCGAGGAGCTTATGGAGTTACTTTGTGTTTCACAGCAAGAAATTGTGGTGAGAGTTTGTCAGAGGAGGAGGAGATAACAGCAAAATTACTCTAGCCCAGGGCGCTCAAATTTGCTAAGACGGCCCTGGAATGGGAACTGTTCCATCGTATATTGAGAAGTATCATCCTAATAATGCAGTGACTATGTGTGCTACAAATTTATGTAATGCTGAGTCGCATTTTCGTCAAATTTTGAAGCGTCTGCAAAAACAAATGTCTCTAGACAGCTTCCTACTAAAAAGAATCAGGCATGCATCATAATTAATATAAAAACTCAACAACTTTATTAAACTTGGATAAATAAGTAAAATTTCTAAATGAAGCATTGGACTCAATCGCGCAAATTATAATATGTATCATAAATAATAAACTTTTATTTCGATTTTTAAAATTTTTTACTGCAAATCGTATCCACATTCCATGTTGGTTGATTCTGCTATAAAAGAAAAGAAGAATATTATACTCCCTCTTTAACAATAGTATCTATAATTTTCTTCGAATAAACTCTATACATAAAATTTTTTTGAGTATTGTCTTCGGCATTAACGCATTATCGTATTTTACATTAATTTTTTATCATTAATTACATTAATTTTAATTTTATCATTATTAATTTTAATTTGTTTAATTTTAAATTTTTAAATTTTAATTAATACCGTAATTTAATTTAATTCCGTAATTAATTAATTTAATTCAGTTAATTAATTTAATTCTGTAAATAATTTAATTCCGTAATTTAATTTAATTTTAATTAATTTAATTTTTTAATTTTAATTTTAATTTTATTATTAATTTTAATTTGTTTAATTTTAATTAATTCCGTAATTTAATTTATTCCGTTAATTAATTTAATTCTGTAATTAATTTAATTCTGTAATTAATTTAATTCCGTAATTTAATTTAATTTTAATTAATTTAATTTTTTAATTTTATTTGTATCATTATTTACATTAATTTTATTTTAATATCGTATTTTACATGTAAATTTTTACATTAATTTTAGGGGTGATTGCTAGAGTACTGTCTTCGGCATTAACGCATTATCGTATTTTACATTAATTTTAGGGGGAAAAATTGTTTCGCTTAACGAGCGTTTCGCATTACGAGTAAGATCCTGAAACGAATTCTGCTCGTTAAATGAGGTTCCACTGAATATTTCATTGCAGTTGAAAGGACGACCATCCTGGCCGCTCAGAGGGGTTTGAATGCAGTTTCTAGGGACTATTTTATCATTATATCTATGGGTCAAATATTCCGGGCTAAGCAAAAGTGGCCGTTTAGAGGGGTGATCGCTAGAAAGGGAAGAAGAAGAAGTTTTGTTGTACATATATACTTACAAACCTTATCAGCATTCTTTCAAATTTAATTAATTGTAGAATTTATACATTTGGAGGTCATATTCAAATTTAAAAATATTTAAAGAAATTTCTTGTGTGCTAAATGTTACAATCGTACCTTATGATTCTGAAAAATATTGGAAAAAAAATTGTTGAAGTCTTTAGAATGGAGGCTGGTGGTAGTTCAGCGAGGAAACGCTACATCCACTGTATAAATTTTTTGAATTTTAAAATGTTAATTTCATAACAAAATGTATGAATTAAGGGGTATTTATTGTTTCATTTGTAATTATTTATTAATTCTGTAATTATTTGGGCCGGTAAATATCATTGCTTATTTAGGAAAAGCTAAAAACTAAACAAATTACTTATTTTATATGAAATTTAAAGGCAAATATACAGTTGTTCTGGCCATATTTCATTAAGACTTTTTCATTAAGACCGGATAATGAACTGTGTAGAAAATATCACTGAAATACAAAGTTAATGAAAAGTTACTTTGATTTATCTATTAAAAATTTACAAGGAAAGTTTATTCATATTAAAATATTTCCATTCTGCTCTCATATCTTAACAAATGCTGAATTTATTTATAGCAGGTAGTACCATTTTTTAGCACTATCAAAATGGTCCCAGATGCACATATTTTTATTGCTCTAAATTAAAATTGATATTATCATATTTAAATATGATAATATCAATATAAAAGATAATATGGATAAAATCCATATTATCTTTTATAAAATGGAATTTTTATAAAAGATAATTTATTTTGTCCATTTTAGACAAGCATATGATATATAATTGTTTCCTTATCTGCTGATTTAGTTTAGTTATATTGACGTCCGACGTTGAAGGAACACGAAAACTATTGTGGGCCGGACGTAATTTTGAACTGTGGTCTGATGATGAGGACGACACTTGAGCTGCCAACCCACTCTCCAAATTTCCCCTCCACCCCAGCGGGGGGACAATTCACCCAGACGTCAGATTAAACATGCGCCAGGCCCACATACACGACTGATCTATTAATGGACACGGGAATCGAACCTTCCGCCCCAAAAACTGAGATCTTCCTACTAGGCCACTGCGACCCCTTCTGTCGGCTGGTAGAGTTTCGAAATACTGCAGAATCAAAGCATGTATCAACTTTGTTTTGTTAATGTTCTTTTTCGGAAAATCTACAACTAGTTCACAAAAAATATTATGAAGAACTATCGGCAATGTTTAAACAATAAAGCAAAAACAATAAAGCAAAAGTGATAAGCAAAAACATCTCAGAGGAAAGCTTTTCAAACAGAATGGAACTTAAAATAGATCCCTAACTAAGAAGATATATTTAACTCTCTGAACCCGGCTAGAGTGAGAATTCCATTGCCTCAAAACCGTGTTTTCGCTCACAAAAACAGAATGGAATCTTCACGTTCTTTACAGAAATTCCAGGAGGTCGGCACCTATGGTTGCCCGATCAATTGCCAACAAAGAAAGGTGCTACATTTTTCCTAAAAAATTCACCCAGGCGCCCGAAACCGTCTGAGTCCGGCTTCTGTCGAATGGGTGGTTTTAGGAGGAATAGGGCTCATAGGGTTAAAGAAAGAGAGTGCTTCTTTTGTTTTCTTTTTGGAAACGATATTTTCCTAAAGGAGATGGATATCAATTTCTTTTAGAAACATAATTCCATCTCCTATATATATGGCGAATCAAAAATCAAAGTACAATCTGCTAAGGTAGGCAAGGGTAAAATCGCCAAAATCAGATAGGAAAGTATGTCTCGAAACGCCAACTGCATGAGGTAGAGAGCGCTGTAGTTGGATTATCAGCTTGGATTTCATCTTATGAGCGGAACTCTCAAAGACATGGTGTATAGAAGCCCGTTGTCTCTGCAACCAACATTGTTGCAAGAATCTTCATTACTGCTGCAGTCCACGAAGTGCCAGGTATTTTCGACACGTTTAGTCATTCCGTGAAACGGCCATAACTGTGAATGGTAAGAACTTTCAATAGTTCTGAAACAGAACTTGTGCAAGTAATAACCAAGCGTAAATAAAAGCCAAATAAAGAGTTTTTCACTCGCCATTTATCTTTTCGTTTCTGCATCTGTGTGTATCTGTTAGATCATCCAGATGGTGTTTCCGGTCTTACAAACCTCAATGATTCTACGTCCCTTAAGAGTTTACTCGTCGAATTTTTAATCATTCTGCATAAAACATGCGACTATGCCCTCAGTAAGTAAAAACATTCGCTTTTCGTTGCTTTAAACAATGTTGATAAATGAAGTATAAACGATTTAACTATGCGAAATATAATAAGAGGGTTTCGTATAGCTCTGTAATCACGAAATCACCTAGAAAATTTAATAAAAGGAACATACTTTTCTATTTCATTTTCGTGATTTTATAATTTTTTGAAAACGAAATTCATAAGTCATTTGCATTTCTTGGAAACTGAACAATAAAGATTTTTTCTCTTCATTTGGTCGGAGTTATCCATGTGTACGAGGTCTGTCATTTGTTGTCTTTGTAAAACATCAAGAAACATGGTTTCACGGATTGGCCGCCCTCAGTATGAGAAAAAAATTTCCAATAAATGGTTTGCAAACTAACTAAACTAACCTTTCGTCGGGATATTAGAAGCAAAAAAAGAAGGCAAAGATTCAAATCTGAATAAGCTGTTGCAGCTTTGGTAATAATTTCAAAATATTAAATATGTGTGGAGTTTCTATAAATTTATCAGATTTAGAAATCTTTTCTAAAATTTGTGTGTTAGCTTTTGTCAAGAGTTCTTCCATATTTTTTTATTAAGAGTAAATACAAGAAGGGAGGATATTGGAAACCAGGGTTTTGGAATGCTTCTAAGAGATTTCCTAATTTTATTGTATTCTATAAATAGTTTTATATGGAATTAATAAATTTATCAAATGCATTTCAGCCAAGAAACTTTCTTAAAAGAAAAGCCAAGAACTTTCTTTTAAGAAAAGAGTCTTATAAAAGACTCTTTCTTTCCAGGGAAGTAATTTAATTCGAGTTTTAAAGATATTTTGTCATGCTCAATGAAATCAATGAATAATACAAACTCTTTCAACGAATTGTCTTGAAATAGTAAAATTTAAAGGTCATTTATGATAAAGTACATTCACTAGAAAAGTTCCTTTCAAATATATCGAAGGTAGAAATGGAGAT
>BGPR01028981.1:0-19581 GCA_013235015.1 Araneus ventricosus | reverse complement strand
TCTTTAAGCGGATTGACAAGAATTTTGGAATGAATGAGGGATAATAGCTGAGAATCTCATAAACCGCTTTAATCAATCAATCAATTAGTAAATACTCTGGTAGCGTTGAGTAATGGTTGTCTCATCAGCCTTCTTATCTATTTATTCTTGTATTGATGAGTATTGCAAGTAAAAATCCTTTTAGACTAAAAGGAATAATGACGTGGAAGTAAGTACATTTTTAAGTGTAAACTTTATTCTCAATCAGATGTCTGAGAAAAGCATTTCACAGATTATGGTATTAAAGACAGAAGGAAAGAAAAAAAAATAGACAGATCTGTAAAACATTGAAAAAGATATTGGCGCACTTTGTCAGTTTATTCCAATTTAGCGTATGGAGTGATGATTTTATTATTTAAAAAAATATAGATTTATTGCAAACATTTAGGGGAAACTAGGGATACTTGACCCTACTTTTACTTTTTCTTATATTTCTCGAATATTTGAATTTTTATCATTATAGAAAGATTCGTTAGAAGGATAAATGTACTTAAGCTAAACTGATATATCATTTAATCACAAAATAAATATATTTCATGAAATCGCCTAGAGTCAAGTATTCCTAACCTTAGGGGTACTTGACCTTAAGCTAGGGGTTACTTGACTTGACCCTATTGGTAGGATACTTGACCCTACATGCAAAGAATATTAAAATTCTTTTGATAATTTGTATGTAAGCGACATTCAGATATTAGGTTAATACTAATTAATTACAAAAGGTGTTAATTATCGAAAATTATTAATGAAACTAATAAAAAAATATGGAATCTATAAAACGTAGTTGTTAGTAATAAAATCTAGTTAATAAATTAAATTAGTCTAGTCATTAAATTAAATCTAGTTATTAAATTAACTTAGTTCAAAATTTAATAACAAATTAAAATATTTATTTAATTAAATGATAAAAAATTACAGCAATGGAACTGGGAACCGAGCAGCGTCGTTAGAGCGTTAAAGAAATGCCGATTTTGGAAAATTAGAAAAAAAAGAAATAGCATCAAAATGGAAAAAAAGGAGCTAAAAAATGCTGTACAAAGCTAAACATAGAGAAGTTTAATAGACTTACTCGGTTCTTCTAATATTTAATGAAAATTGTAAGCAAAAGAATAAAAATATATTTTAAGAGAAAATTCAAATCCAGGAAGAAAAACAAACTCAATACAAATGGTGAAGCGTTAAATAAAACCAAACTATGACAAATAGTTCGAGTAAAAGATTTTTAATCAAATAATAAATAGATAAATAAAACTTTCTTTCAGTTGGAAAAAATAGATTGATTTAATTTCAATTCTTTTTAAAATTCTTACTAGAATAATTATTTGAATTATTTGAAATTATCATGCTAAAAAGACATTTCATTCAGTAAATAATTACTAGCAAACAATTTTTAAATAATTATTCTCTATATTTGAGTTGCCATTTTGCCAACAAACCCCACGCACCAGAAAACTGATCCCAACCACAGAATGTGCTTCGGTCGCCTATGACAATGGAGCTGCAATACGTTTTGTTAGGGTCAAGTATCCTTAATTTTTTAGGGTGAAGTGTCCCTAACTTGACTTTTTTTGAAATAATCTAAAAATTAAACCGCTTAGAATTAAGATTCTGCATAACATAGTATATCGAATTAAAGCTAGAAGTATGCTTAAAATTCAGAAATATTTTAATTCATCACATGTTTAATAGTAAACTTCCTATACACTGAGGAATGAAAAAGTGAAAATTTACTTTCGTACCCCAAAGCCTACATTACAATGGCTTTACAGCGTGGAATGAAAACCTTATTCAATAGACCATATGACCAAAGGTCAAATAAAAATGACAAACAAAAATTACCAATTATTTCACAAGCTGAGAAAATCACATAGGGTCAAGTATCCCTAGTTTCCCCTACAGAGATTTCTCGTGCATATTGCGTTATAATATTATCGTCGTTCAGGCAAAATAATCCTCAGACACGAACATTGTAGGGAAAGACTTTAAATTACTTTTATTTAGCGCCCTCAGATAGCAATGTTCATGCATTAACGATCGGATGCAAATTTTTGTCTATCTTTGATGTGGTTATGAAGATAACAACAATATTCTCAATACAATATTAAATACAAACTTTATTCTCAATCAGATTTTTACCAAAAGCATTCCACAGATAATGATCTCAACCGTCTAAACAGCTGAACCGACCTTTTGTGTTTATCTTAAAGAATTGCTGGAAAGCTATTTTAAAATTTGGTTCTTTCATCCATCGAAGCACTGATAATTAGTAATTGATTAAGTGAATAGAATAACAAATAATATATAAGATTAAAGGTACTTGTTGTGTCTAATGAACATACTTGTGTCCATAAGCTGCTTTTAAATTTCAAGTATACTCCCTTAGATAGTGTTATTTAAAACTTTATTATATATGTCAAACAATAATATATTTTATACTTTATAACTAAATCTTCACCACAAGTTCAATAATTTAAAAGAAGAGGATTTCTGAAATAAAAACATATTATACAATGTATACATATATATAAAAATATAATTACATCATGTAAGCAGCTTCTTCTGTTAGATTCTTGGGTGCTCTCTGGTGAATAATAGCAGATGCTCGACTGACAGCAAGCATTTCATCTACAAAATTAGGACATCGTTGATAGATGAAAATGGATACAAAAGCTTGAGAATAATCATTCACTTTCTTAATATTACTTCGAAAGAAATTCCATTTCGGCAACCGCACCGTATTTTTTAGTCTGGCCAGCACGTTGAACATGTTGAAACAAATTATTAATTCTTCTTCCTGAACGCCTTTCAAAACTTTCTTCAATTGATGTATTTGCAATTTGAATTCGACTTTCATGTTTCGAAAATATTTAAAAGCACGGTTGAGATACATTAATATCTGACTGAAAAGAAGGCTCAAACTAGCTTACTTTTTGAACGTGAAATTACTTTGGAATGTGAAGGCAGGAATAGGTTAATATGCGAAGTTTCGTAGAAGTTTACTACCTAATTTTTAAACAACTAGCATACGATCGCTGTTTTAATCAGCTTTTGTTTAATACACAGATCGGCTTTATTAATGTGTGGTTGTCTTTCTCAAACGCGTGTTGTCTCAAACTTGTGTTTCACACAAGTGGAGCTTAGTTCATTTTGCGATAATTTAGTGCGGGCGTCTCCTTAAAGGCTTATCCTAGCTTTAATGGCAATTTTATTCAAATTTTTTTTCAATTTTAGGCGGCAATACTAAGACAATTTCAATACAACAATATATTATTTTACAACACAAGTACAAGCAAGAAAAACAACAGTTATTTTACAAAATAAGTAAAAGCAATGAAAAAAAAGTTATTTTACAAAATACGTAAAAGCAATAAAAACAACAGTTATTTTAAAAAATAAGTAAAAACAATTAAACAAACAGTTAGTTTACAAAATAAGTAAAAGCAACAAAAACAACAGTTATTTTACAAAATAAGTAATCAAACGTAAGTGTTGTAAAATAGCAATTAATATATCATAATCTCTCTGAAACTTGACAAAATGTTTTCTCATTACCATAGACTTCTGCTTACCTTTATAATTCGCCAAATAGCATGGACTTGTTGCTTGCCAAGGAATGTCATTACAAAATAAATAGGAAGAATTTTCCATTTTTGAAACAGAATCTGCGAGTATGAAAAATTTTATTAATGATACTTAACTCACAAACAGACAATGAATTTTACAAGAGTGCACAATAAAAGCATATTATTATGAGTACGATTACTCAATAGCTATAATGAATAAATTAAATCTTTGATATTGGTGAAATCCAATAATTATAGATGTTAAAAAGGAAAACAGCCTTCCATCCAGATCATCCAGATCATCGGAATGCAATTTAAATTATGTATTTAATTTATTAATAAGCATGAGTAATAAGGTATAATTCAGTATTCCATAAAATTCAATATTACTTTTCGAAGATTAAAGTTAAAAAATATCAAATTGTACAAGAACCCTCATCATTTAGCTTCTCTTAGAGGGTACAGAAATTCATCTCGCTGCAATGCCGATATCTTTCTCAATATTAACGTTATTGAACTGGATTTTTTATACAAGTTGCCCTATATATCTGGTTTTGAGGTTATGAAATAAAATTTCGCTACATTCTCACATGCGCAGCAAAGAATTATTTACTACAAATACTCTTATTTCATGCAATATTCAAATTAGATTCAAATTTTAATACAAAGCTTCTTTTACATATTGTCAAATATTCTGTAAGTTTCGTACAATTTGGTTTGAAGTTCTGCATGTTATAAACAAAAAACATGCGGAAAAATTAGGGATTTATTAAACAAACCTTTATATCTTCACGAATGTTCTGCTATTTTTTCAAAAATGCATGTAAACATTATGCATATGAAACATAACCATTGATGAAAGTTCCAACTCATTATCAGCTTTCTGTGAAACGGGGTTGGCCAAAATAATTTTTGTATGCATCAACTTGTGGACGATCCCCTAAATGTCTTAGTGACCTAAATCTTCACTGTAAAATCTGAGTTCCGATGATTGTATGTCCCACGATTCTCCGAAACTGTTTACGAATCGTTGTATTCCTATTAACTCCAAATTTTTCGAAATCTTAAAAATGGTTCATAGCATTTGTCCACCAGTGTAGTCTTGCTAACCTCACCTTGCGTACTACACTTTCACGAAATCTTTTGAGTACAATAGACATTGATATTCTTCCTGGGACAAGATGAGTTGCAGTTGAAGCTCTAGTTTTGAGGGTATACAACAGCAAATGTCAGTTATCAGCGTTAAGCCTATCGCTTGATGGTCTTTCGCTTTGGACTTATTTGAGGTTCTGAGATTGTTTCCAAATGCCTGTGAATTACAGAAAGATTCACAACTAACAATTGGACCACTTCCACAAAGTTGCTATGATATTCTGAATGCCACACAACATCGTAAAGATATCGTATGAATATTGTAGCGTATTTTGTGTTAATAGGGAATTTCAAGCAATGATGATCCGAATTTCTCGATCCAGATTCCGAATCTCGCTGTCACAACCGAGATTACATGCATTTTAGGTAAATACCTAAAATACATGTAAATCAGTAAGTATTAGAGAGCTTCAATTGATTCACTGATTGTAACGGTAATTTTTCATACCCTACTTTTAACCAGTACTTTGCATTAAAAAATATATTTGACTTTTCATATTGATTAGTTTTTTTTGAACGAGTTATTGCTATTTTTGGGATTTTCCTTTGTTAATTCAAGCAAGAAATAATAATATTTGTAAGTAAAATGGATTTTTAATTTCTAAAAGATTGCCTTTTCTCTAGCAGTTCAATTTAGACAAGCCTATTTAAAATGAAAAAAATCCTTTTCACTTTTTTTGAGAGACTCAAAACTGATATAATTTCAAATGCACTATGATAATAAACCTAAGAAAATAGCAATGCTAGAATATCTTGTAGGTTTTATTCACCTATAAGAATTATTCCCACATAAGGCGGCACTTCAAATATGGGGATGAGAACCTGCTGTATAAGTAAGCAGAGTCTCGCCTCACGGTGAGATACAGTAATGTTGGGGGTTGAATTACACCCCCACTGATGACGAGTCGCACGTCTGTCTGAGAGGTCGTCGCATGAGACACTCATAATAAGGGCTATTATGCGAGGGTCACAGTGCCTGATTAATTGTCGCGGCGGCCGTGTTATTCAAGTTTTCCGCATGCTTAGGCTGGTCGGATTAATTCGTTCATGATTCACATATAACAAGCATAAAATGATTTTAATACATAATCATTTTTACATAATGTTAAAATTTTATTAATTATTTTTCTCAATAAAATAATGCTTTAGTTTATGATGATACAGAAGAACCTCACTTATTCTCTCTTCGAATTTAACTGACCTTGATTCTGAATTCATTAAAAATTATATATTTAAAAATAAAATCAATAGTTTCACTTTCGTTCTGTACATTTCCGTTTTGTTACTTTTAAGGCGTCAAGGTGAAGTCCTTGAGTATACAGTGAGTGTTGCTAGCGTCTCGAAACCGGTTTGTTCATTGTAATAGTGAATGTCGTTGTTAATGTTTTGTTAATTTATTTTCTGATTGTACAAGGTGTCCAACAAAGGAGTCCCTCATTTTAAAATTAAATAACTCAGCAATGGAGATCGATGGAAGAATGAGAAAAATGGTATGCTTAGTCTGAGAACCGCAAAAATCTGGTACAGAAGTTTCAAAATTCGTTACAAATGTTGCCGACAAGTGGCGCTGTACGTTGTAATCTCAATTCAGAGTCCGAGAAGAAAGTTATAAAATGTCATTTGCAAGTAATCGTTGCAATCATAATCGACTCAAAATATGCATTTTTCGTGCTTGCAAATGACAGGTTATAGCTTTCTTCTCGGACTCTGAACTGCGATTACAACGTACAGCTCCACCTGTCTACAGCATTTGTAACTAATTCTGAAACTTCTGTACGAGATTTTTACGGCTCGCAGATTAAGCAAACCACTAGTTTCATTTTTATATCGGTCTCCATTTCTGAGTTATTTAATTTTAAAATGAGGGACTCCTTTGTTGGACACCCTGTATAATTGCCGTTGAACAGGGCGAAGCGGCGGACACTGAAATGGTTCAGCTTAATAACAACAACAATGAACAACCAAGTGACTCAGTAATGTTAAAATGACTCATATATAATGAATAAATGTTATAGAAGTAGCCTTAAAAACATTGAGCAGCAAGAGGAACCCCAGTTCAGATGTGATGTGTTCATTATATGACTTGATATAGCAGCTAGGGATATCGATCTATAGGCCAATTTACTGTCAAAAACTTAAAAACAAAAAAGACGCCTTAGTTGTCTCTATAAATTATTTTTGATGCTGTTTAAAATTTTATATTAGGAGAGAACAAAATGACCAGTTTGTTAGTTATGTATGTTGTTTTTTATATTTTGAAAAATATTTTTTTCTTGGTAGAAATTGTTTGAAATTCTTTTGCTTGCTCATTCAAAATTATCTGATATCAGCATTCTCCGTTTATGTTTAAAACTTGAGACTCTATTGTACTTGCATTTGAGTTTAAATTATTGAAATCCCAACTAATTTAATTTAGACTTGATTTCAATTAACTATTAACATTATTAATATAATTTTTGAATTTTCAAGTCTTAGATGGCGCCATTGAGTCAAAACATTACTGCATTTATGCCATTTTTAAAGCAAAATACGATGAGGGAAAGTAAAAATAATACCATTTTCCCTATACCATTTATGCTTGTTAATCCACTGAGGACGACTGAAGTAAAAAAAAATCATTATTTTTCGAACGCCACTTACCTTTGCTATGCCACTGGCTATGGTGTCAAAACGTTAATGCGTTCATGTATCACTTTTTAAAGTCAAATACGATGTGGGGGAGAAAAGCTAAAATTTCCCGGTCGCTGATGATGTCGGGGGAGGGGGCGAAAAATTTTATTAAGACCAGGGCGCCACTTACATTCGTTTCGCCTCTGGAAGTATCAAGTTAGGATTAGTCTTAATTAGATTGGATGAATAAGCGTCAACCAGCACCAAGTTCGGCTAAGTATGAAAATTCAGAAACCAATTTCGTGTTTTAAAACATTTATAAATCTTGTAATAATAATTTTTACAGATTTAAAAATTATTTTGAAAAACAAATGGTGAATTCTAAATTGCATGAAACAAAGTATCAAATTACTATGCTAATTTCTTATCGCATTTTTTCTTTTATTTTGTGATAGAATGGGAATAAAATTCAAATAATTAGTTTGAAAATTTGTCTTAATTGTTTTATCACCTAAAAATGAGTTGAGTTACAAATAAGAGACAAACAACTGACATCCACAAATATACTGTTGCAAGAACCAATAATTCATTCACCTATGTTGATTACAGCCTTGGAGCATAATACAAATAATATATACACTGAATTAAAAGTTATATAAGCTTATACATTTAAGAGACATTCTTTGTTTCCATTAAATTAAAATTTACTTCCCAGGAGAGTTAAAAATTATTTAAATAACAAATTTTTCAAGGCCCCCATGGTATCTATACCCCCCTTGCTCCGGTCGCTATGCCACTGGATACTTCATGAATAATGATGAATATCATAGAATAGATAGAGCTGATATTTTTAAAACTGATCGAAAGAGCTGATTTGTAATAAGAAATTCCTTTCACCGCGAGTGTTCATCTAAAAGAAAGTAATTGATTCCAATTATGTTGAAGCATACAAATCAACTGCGCTTTGTATATTCTTTGGAATACTAACATTACCAGAGGTTAAAGATTTAAAAAATTTCGGCCACAAGTTTACCGAAATGGATATGTTTTAAAAATAACATTTCTATTGGTTGGTTCCTTTCTAGTAAATTTATGCACATCATAATTAATAGATACATTATTTATTTTTGTGCTGAGCATATCGACTGTGCTTATAAAGCGAGAAATATTTTACCAGTTATCTTCAAAAAGCCACAGACATTAAAGCAAAGAGACTAGAGACTTATTTAATGTTATAAAAACAGTATTAACTATTTAGTATTGATGATTTTCATCTTTTTTCTGTGCATATAAAGCTAAAAACATATTACCAGATAACTCTAGAAATCACTTAAAGGAAATAGACTGTTAGTCTGCTATAAAAACAGTATTAACTGTTTGTTTTATTTATTTCTTGAAGAAAATGTTCGCAAATTTAAAAAATGACAATAAGTTAGGAAATCACGTTTCAATAAATTTTGTATTAATTGTTGTTAAATCATGAACATCACCGGAGTAATAATCAGTCATTTGCGTGACAACTAGCGAAAATTTTTTATAATATTACATAAAGTTGTTTACCACTTAAAATATTTAAGGTAATAAAATATTAAGTAGAATAAAAGTCTTTAAAAAGTTATTCTGCATTAGGTTTCTACGCGTCTGAGATTCGTATGATTCCGCAAAAGTAATAATAATGAAAAATGAATGGAGCATACACACATACGTAAAAAAAAAGAACCTCAATAGAGACCTACCTGGGTCTATAATAATTTGAAACAGCTATGTCTATAGACTTTTTCTGCTACGAATATCTTTGTCTACTTCAACAGCTTGTGAATGATTGTAAGGCTCTCGTCAAAATGCATCTTCTATATAAACTCAAAACACCTTTATAATTCCGTATCACACATAAAAAGCCGCCGAATTATGATGAATGGCATTTTAAAGGAAGTTTTATCCAACAGAAGGAGAAATAAAATAAGTTTATTTCAAACAGAAGGTAAAGAAGGAAAAGTAAACAAAGGAAGCACCGTGTTGCGAACTTCCCCAGACGAAAGTAAGAGAGGTCGGTCCATTGAACCCCGTTAGGGCCTGGACGGAAGGGGGAGGACCCTCCTTCAACCTTTAACCCTTCTGGTAAGTTGACTTCTTGCTTTAAGCGAGAAAGTCGGAAGATCTCAAGTGGCATGGTCTCATTGAGACAGGTACACATATAAGGAGATAAAAGTAGGGAACTCATGTTCAGTCTGCGACGCTCTAACGTAAGGTGCCAACCTTTTCTGAGCACAGGGCACGGTTAGATATTTTAAAGGGGCGAACACCTGCAAATTGAGGCTCAACTATTATATAAATGATATGATGAGTTTGTAGTGCTTAATGAGTGCAAGATATTTTATGTCTAACATAATCTCAATGTCGTCAAGAAAATAAAACGATTTCAATGTCAGACAGCGAGTCGCCTCATCATTGCCTTTCGAGATACCCAGATAGCAATTTTAGTTTGCAGCAAAGTTGCAGCAATCTTGCTCTGCAAATCTGGAAGCATGCAACAAATTTGACATGACAAAATTGCAAGCTTGAAACAATTTTGCAGCACGTTAACGTCAGCTTGAAAGTTAGGAAAAACACGTCAGATTGGCCACAAATTTGTCACGTCAAACTCATTGCAAACTATAGCAGAAACAGAGTACGAACACAGCCTCGGATTAGAGCTCGCGACCTACCGCTTCCAAACATGACTCTCTAACCACTCGGCCAGCTAATTTCTGAGAGTAGAAGATAGATTTCGCTAATACATAGTTCGATTCGATTCGTATAGGATTTATTTTAAATTGTTTTCTTGATTTCATTAATTTTTTAAATTTTGAGTTGAGAATATGATTTGAAGTCAAAGAGAGAGCGATTTTCGCTAATAATTACGCTTTGCTAGTAGAATAAATTATGAAATTAGAATTCAAAAGTAATTACTTTAAAATGGGGCAAAATATATAAGTTATTATTTTTCAACAAACATTGTTTTTTAGGTTTAATTTTGTTTATAAATGTTAAAATTTCAACATTAAGGAAAAGGCGATAAAGTTTTCTTTAAAGTGCGAGTTCTAATAAAAAGATGGAAAATGTTTCAAATTTTTTTTTATAAGAAAGTTAGTTTTTTCACAAATTATAATTGATTTATTGAATTAATAAAAAGAAGGACGGTCTAGGAGATGCTAAAAAATCGGATGTTTTTTAAAAGAGAAAGATCTTTCTCTGTTTTAGTGCTATCATCTTTGCAACAAACTTGTTTTGCAATCGTGCTGTGAACTTGTCATGACAAATTCACAGCAAACTTGCATTGCAAGGAGGGGTGGCGCTAGTTGTCTATTTTCGCCGTGGCAATCTTGTTTTGCAAGCGAGGCTGGCGATTCTGCCTGGTTAATTTGCAGAAGTTTCGCTACAACATCGACGCGTCAAATGTGCCATGACAAGATAATATCAAGTAAAAATCAAACTTGCTGCAAACGTTCGTGCTATCTGGGTAACTACACTCTCATTTACATTATATATAAGTTAAGAAATATTTTCTACTGATAAGTTTGTGCGATTTAGATTTTATACAAAGTGGCGAGCCAGCAAGGATATAGTTTCATAGTTCAGTATTGACAAAGTGATAATACTGCAATCAAAGTTTATAGAAAGATAAATTAATGTTTCTGTAAGAAGAAATAATTTTCTGCATTGTATCTTGTGCATGATAATTATTAAGCGAAGATATTTTAAGAAGATATTTGGTTAAATATAATATGCATATTGAAGAAACTCCACCTTAATATTAAAAGTCTGTGTACTTTTGAACTATTTGAGAAATATAGTTATAGGATTATATTAAGAAAACTAGAAAATCCCCCGTCATGGTTTGACGGGTGCAAATTGCCTCTTCATTCGAGAGATTTCCCGTCAAATTTGACATGTTTAAATAGATATATATGCGAGAGAAATGTTTAACATTAATTGAAAACAAATAAAATAAACATATGTATTATGACAGGAAATATTTTTTTATTTGCATATTTCTTTATTCAAAGAACCTCTTGGTAAACAACATTCAGTGTGAAATATTTTTCGTTGTTTAACAATTTTCCTTGTACTTCAGATGCCTTTGTGTAAATTTTAACGTGATTGGGGTTCCTAGACATTGAAAGTGCAACATAGAGCTGTCCACGTGAAAAGACAGGCTCATCGAAGTAAATTCCAACCTGATAGAAAGTTTGCCCCTGAGATTTGTTGATAGTCATCGCGTAAGCTGGAATTAACGGGAACTGGTGACGCTTGAGGACGAATGGTAGATTCACGTCACTGGGGCCTAATTCAATTCTTGTTAAGAAAACAACGCCTCCAGGATTACATTCAGATACAATTTTCGTACTTATGAAATTTTCATGGAGACCAGTAATTAATAAGCGAGTGCCGTTACAAAGTCCTTATTTGGTATTTAAATTTCTGAGCAACATGAGAATTATTCCTTTCTTAAGCATCAATGCGTGGGGCGGTATGCCTGATGGAGTTAAAGCATGCAGAAATTCAGGTGGATAGTTTTGCAGGTCGTTCTGATCTTCGGATATTATTGAATCGGAGCTGTAAAAGGTATGAGGCTCATCCTGTAGTTTTGCAATGATTGACCGATTCATTTCCAGTGTCTTCTTGTTAGTTGGAGCTAAAATGAACGCTTTGCTAGTTGTTCGACTTCCATGGCGTTCAAGTTTTCGCTGTAAATGGCTTCAATCAAGTTTTCTTCTACTACCATTTCCTGAGGTATTTCGATGGAATTGCAAGGTAATCCTGAAATTTCAGGAAGATTGCCTGATCCGATGTTCAATAGCCACTGTTGTGCTCTGCTTGTCCAGTGCAGCGAATATTTGTTGTGAGTGACAAGTGAGTGAAATTGCTCCAAAGCGGGCTTGATTTTATTCAACTTTCGATGACATCTGCTCGTGTACCTCTTGGAACAACTGGAAGTGTCTGTCTGAAGTCGTCTCCGATTATTATAACTGTGCATCCGAAAGGCTTATCGTTATTCATCAAATCTCGCAAAAGAGAGTCAATACAACGAAGACCATCTTTTGTGAGCACCGTAATTTCATCAATAATTATGAGCATTGCTTGGTACAGTTTATCTGCTTCCGGAGATGTTGATCTCATTGACGAAACTGATGTGTCGAGAAGAGGAACTGGTAACTTAAATCCAAGAAGCTGCTTCGATGTTGTTGCGCAAATAATCGAGAGACATATCGATCGAGTATTTGTTCCACAGCTGGAGCGCATTAGTCGGGTTACAGAAGCACAGAATAAAGGCGAAGATCTGACGTAGTTACCTTGGCATTTGATAGGTGTAAGCAATGATCCCACTCTTCATCTGAATTCAGCAAGTGACGGTGAAACGCTGCTTGCTTCAAAATGTCATAAATGACGTTATCAGCTGTTCGAAGAAATTTAAAGCTTGTAGCACCAGGAACATGAAGCAACATCATGCATAGGTAGAATCGTTCAGCGTCTTTGACATTCAACACGTACGTTCTGGCGACTATTTTGTGACCTCCTGTCTTTCGACTTTTCCAGTTATTACGATCGTACACATAATTGTATGGAATGTCAGCGTTCAATAATGTTTGAGCATCAGGATCACTTTGATTTAACTGGAACCATGACTCGAGCATCGTTTGTCTTGATCTTGCAGCCTCCCAGGCCTCCTCTTCGTGGCCGTCCTTAAACGTGACGCGTTTCCGGTTTGGGAGATGAACAGGCAGTCTCATCACTGGATGTGATCGGTCATGCATGTGTGACCCAAGCAATCGCCACATTGCTTCAGGTGCACTGATATACCGTGCGCCAATGTAGTTTTAAATCTCATTGTATTGGACCTATCCTGCAGACAAAACCATGTTGGCGAGTCAAATCCTTTGTAAATATATTTATAAATATATTTCACCGCACGCAGAGATGTGCAAACTTCGACGTTGATGTGCGCGTTATATTTCAGCAACAGGTAAGGATTGTAAGGGACAACGAATCTGTTATCCATTTCTCTTCCTCGCACAAATGTTTTGTCACTTGGGAATCTGAGATACAAAGGGTAGACACTCATATTCATTGTAGTTTCAGTTCGAAATTCTCTGGGAAAATTTTCTTGCATTGGCCCGCTTCCATGCAAGGTGCTTCAGGATTGTCAATGCCACAGGGGCCATGCATTAAACATTTTGTTACAATTTCATGCAGTCGCCAGATTTTCAATCGATGATGGAATCCCCAGCACGCACAATTGTATTTATATGCTCAGATGTTGAAAACTTGTCAGCCGCCCGTAGAACAATTAAAATGTGTGCATGTGGCAATCCGCGCTTTTGAAATTCTATTGTGTACACTTGGGTTATTGATTTTCCCAATGCGCCATGAACGGTCGGATCGTCCATGAGTGATTTCAACTTTAAATTGAAAACTCGCGCCAACAAATCAGGACTGTCAGTTGTGTGTTCGGATGGTCGTAAATGTTCCGTGATTTATGGCCATTTTGGATTAGCCGTAAACGTTATGAATAGATCCGGTGCACAGTATTTGGCGAAGATGGACATTGCGTCCGCACACCGTTCTCTCATATTTCGCGGTGATCCTTCAATTGATGAAGGCAGGATTACTGGAATTCCGGTCCGCAAGTCCTTGGTAGAGCTCAGTTCGTAACTGTTGTTGAAGCGTTCTGTTGAAATTCAGGTTATTTGCTTCTACCTGGTGGTACGAATCGACAATCCATTGATGTGAGAGTTTCCCCGCGCTAATAATCGGCTTGAAGTCGTCTATCACAGCTGTTTACGCTGACTTGCACTGAAGCATTGTTACGTTTACTCTGCTTTGATTTCCTTGTGCTCCTTGGTAAGGCTCATAACGCCAGTTGGGTTGCCAACCAGGTTCGCCATAAGGAAAGAAAATGGGATAAGACATCAGATCTAAATTTGGGCTTAGGATGTTGATATTAATAAATGGTTGCTGTGGATTTTCGGGATTCAATGGATACACGGGAATGTTCCTTTCGAATGGAGGTTCTCCATCGCTGTTGACAAAAACCATTGCTATCTCGTTGGCTGTCGGTGCATTGTACCTTCAATGGTCTGAATGTCGATCGCGCCTAAAGACCATGTTCACGACGGGAACATCCTCACCTGCTTCGTTTGATGCTGCGACTACTCGCGATTCAACCTCTCGAAACCGGTATGTGTCAGACAATCGATTGTGCTGTCTAAAGAAACGATCGATTTGATCCAGTATTCGCAAATTGCATTGCTGATTAGCTGGATTATTTACTCGAATTTTAGTAGTAATTTTTGATAATACGGATTGTTAGAATTCGTCAATGAGTCAAGAAGAAAATTAGGATAAAGAAAATCATTACTTAGTGCATCTGAGGGCTTCTCTAATTTGATTTTCCCTTTGAGGCAACAGTAACAGAAGGGCGTTCTGCAGCAAAGTTCTTTGATTTGCGGAACTGGGAAATTATGTTCATGGGTCCGCAGTTGTGCGTTTCTACTTGGGCCTCTATGAAGTGAATTGCTTCGTCGCGAATCCCTTGACTTTGACGGTCTCGGACTAATTGATGAGCTTCAGCATATCTTTCTCCGCGAGATTGAGATTGAGCTGGAGTTTCTGCTTCGATGCGTCTAATATAAGTGGCTGCATCTTCTGCAAGAATTCTGTCCAGCGATTCCTGGCTTTGCCTCGCTAACCACTTTGCTTTCCTTTCCTTTGTCATCCGCCGTCTTTTTGCGATGGGTTCTTCGTCGGTATTCATCGTAAAAATATATTAAACTAATTCATGATTGCAAAGTATTAAATAACCATGAATTAATTAATTCAATAACCATGAAATTCTCAGCTTGTAAAACGTAAATGAAAAGTTAAAATTTCAAACGTTGCAGCAAAATATAAAAAAACGTTGTTGTCAAACGTTCCCAAAAATATCATCAAATTATATAATCACGATTGCAATAAATAATTATCGTGGCGTTCAAACTATATCACGCGCATGATATACCACTGACGTAATTTACTACTTTCTATTTTAAAACTGAAATTAATTTGAAATATATGATTAATATAATTTAAAATTTCTCGGGAACTATTGATAATGGCGAGATAAATTTTATATCAATCGATAGCAAATTTTATTTCACTATTTTAGAGCTATTAAATTTGAAATTAGAATGACAATTACTCTTTTAAATATAAAATTACTGAAATTTAGGTTCTCTAACAATGAAATAATGCTGTTTAACGTCTCGCAGTGCTGTGCGCGAGTTTTATTGCTGATGACGTCAGAGCGTTACCGGAGGATCTGGCCTTTTATATTAGTAATATGCCTTTATATTGAATATAGGTATGAATATAAAGAAAGTACAACACATTATATTAAGATTGTGTTTTTATGAATATATATTAATTGTGAGCTGATATATAAATATTGAGTTATTTTAAGAAAAGGCATTCTTATATTGAAGATATGAATTTGAAAGAAAATATTTTGCATTATTTTGAAATTGTATTTTTTTAAGTGTATATCTAGTTTAAAATCATATACAGAAATTTATACACTGAATTATTTCGAGGTATATGCATTTGAAAAATAATATAAGGAATCATATTAAGAATGTATTTTAATGAGTTATATTGAATAACTTTCTAATATGACGATCGAAAGTTTAAAGAAATGGCGTAATGCTTTACGTCGCGTTTTCACTAAAGCTGTTAATTGTCTTAAAGAAGAGCTGAGTAAAAATGTGCCAAATAAAGGCTTTTTAAAAGTTAAATTAAGTAGACTGCAAGAAATTATGAGTGAATTAAGTGATCTTGATAATAAAATATAAGATGAATTAGCTATTCAGGATGTTTCTGTGGATGAGTTAGTTGCAGGCATGGATATCTGTGATGAATACAGGGATGAGTTCATAACATTAGAAATTCTTACAAATGAAAGCTTAGCAGATAATAAAGTTATTCTTAAAAACAACTCTTACGAAGATAAGTTAGGCGATAGCGTCAATAAAGAAAATCGTTATGAGCTTGCTAAGTCCGAAATGAAAGAGGCGTGTAAGGGAATTATTGAGACGGCACCCAAAAATAAATTGCGTAAAGAGGGCCAGGATATCTCTCAATATTCCATCGCCGATCCTGAAAACCTTACTCAAAAATAATCCCGGTTTCTGAGATTCCAATTCAAACGGGTAGTATCATATCCTGTATTGATTATTCGTCAAGTGATATGAACATTAGAGAACTTTCCAAAGTCAGATCAACGCTCAGTGTGAAATTGAAGATGAAAATGAATTAAATCCGTTCTTCTACGAAGTAAGAGAATATCTCGAAATTCAGATACTCTGACGGATAGAGTATATTTCTCTAGTTAAGCAGTCAGAGAACTTATTTTGCGATGGTAGTTCGGAAACTAGTCCTAGAGAGAATTTTCAACGCGGTGGTAGTGGTAGTGGAACTGTTCCGAGAACGGAAGTCATGGTCTTTTAGGCATATACTCCACAAAAGTCGTTGTCTAGGCGAAGGAGGGAGAATCCTCACTTTCAGAAGAAAACCCCACAAATAGATCCCGTTAGAAGTGACTGTTTTGTGACAAGTGAGCTCGAGAAAGAACTTAGTGCAAAGAATCATCAGCTAAAGAACGATATTTTTGTGTTCTTGGTGCTAAACAGCAGCAGGGGCGGCTCGAGGCCCGGGCAAACCGGGCAACTGCCCGTGGCGCCTAATTCCGGAATGGAGCCAAATCGGGAGCGTGAAGGAAAAAAATGGTTGATTAAACTTGAGAAATAATATATATATTTTCAAATAAATTTATTGAATATAATATTTTTGCTCTCTTAGATGATATCTATATAATCTTAAATATATCTGAAGTTTAAAAATTCTCACCATAGTAGAATTAAGTCATATTTCTATGTAAAGTTTTGTTTGATATTTAGAATACGGCCATTATAAAATTAGAAAAAAATACATTGAATAAGTGGGAGGGAGCGCCATATTGTTTTCTTGCCCGGTTGGTAAAACTACCTAGGGCCGCTTCTGAACAGCAGCATCATTGATTGGCCAATTGTCAAAACAAAAGAGAAATTTTTTGAAGAAGATGATTTAGCCGGTTTACCCAAAATCAAAATAAAACTCAGTTTTGAGGCAAAATAATAGAAAGTGATAACGGCTGTCCTTCAAATCAAATTCTTTACTTAATTTTTTGTGAAATAGGAGAATTTCAAGATTTTTGTTGTTGTTTTTCCTGTATGTATATTATTCTTCAGTCAATTGTGAAGTGTAGGACAACCGAGAAATTAACTGTGTGAAGAGGTGTGCTGTTTATCGTGCAACGCATCTACAATCAGTGACGTCGTTAAGTGTCGAAACATTCTCACAAGACGGTTTATTAGAGAAAAGACCGTTCCTACTACAATAAACTCAGATAATAGGATTAACTCCACAGTATATAAAATTATGCTGAAGAGATTCAGTTGAAATTTTATTTCCGTCGATCAAGCTGGTCGCCGAAGGCGGCTAGTTATCTAATAAATCAAGTCAATTTTATTCTCAACTAGCAGTACGCGCACGGCGTTGCCCGTGGAATCAGGACTTCAACAAAATGAAAAAAAAAAAAAAAAAACCGCCCACAATGACATGAAAAAGTTTTGAAAACAAAATCAAAACAAAAGATACACATTATTGATTTTCCCGCTTTTTTTTTTTTTTTCGCGATAAACGATATTAAAAAATTGCAACGTGAAAATTATTATACTGCAAGCAAAGTATGCGAGATGAATAAATACGTTAAGTTACTGCCGAAAATAATAATCAGTCATTCAATTCAAGGTTATGACGTCACCTCCCCTTCAACCAATCACATAGCCATCTGCGTTCCGAAGTGCCGTGCCGCGCGACGAACTCTCTCCATAAACGTAACTCTCAACCGCCCAGAAAGAAATTAATTAAAAAAAAACTTGAAAAGATATTTTAACCGTTGTTGTTTTAAATCCGACACAACCGTTCTACCTATATGCTGGAAAAAATTGAAAATAATAGTGTTATTAGAAAGTCGGATGCAACAAATTAAAAATCAAAAGTAACATCTTGAAGCCAAAACTGGGTATTTTTTAAAAATTTCTCAAAATTCAGTAAATTGCGTTAGAAATTCAAAACTAACTTCATTAGAACGGAAATCGTGTGCTCTTTCCGATGGTCTATCTATTTTTGTCGCACAGTTATTTGAAACCATTCTATTGAGAAATTAGTGCGAAAAATGAAACAAAACAACACAAAACATTAAATAAAAGAATTTCTAGATTAAATTTTAAAATTTCGGCTTCGAGGTGCATTCAGTCACCATTACGACTACATGTGTGCCAAATTTCATGGCTGTAAGTGCGATAGCTTCGTCTGGACATCGCAGACAAACACACACACACGCACACAAACATTGCCTTTTATAAGTATAGACTAGCAGTACGCGCACGGCGATGCCCGTGGAATCAGGACTTCAACAAAATAAAAAAAAAATCGCCCACAATGACACGAAAAAGTTGTCAAAACTAAAGATACACGTTATAGATTTTCCCGCTTATTTTTTCCGCGATAATAACATGTAGAAAAACAGTACAGAGTACATTAATCCAAAACAATATAAAAAAATTGTTGCCCGTGGAATCAGGACTTCAACAAAATGAAAAAAATTTTTAGAACATGACAAAAACCTCCGAAGGTTATGACGTCACCTGACCCTTCATCCAATCAAATTGAAAGCTGCGTTCCGGAAGGCTATCGCTGAAGAAATTTCGCTCGACAAAAAAAACTTTCATCTGCCCAGGAATAATTTAATTTAAAAAAAAACGGGAAAAGATATTTTAACCGTTCTTGTTTTAAATCAGAGAGAACCGTTCTAGTTATAAGCTGAAAAAAATTGAAAATAATAGTGTTATTAGAAAGTCGGATGCAACAAATTTAAAAACAAAACTAAAATTTAGGTGGTGAAACTGACTATTTTTTAAAAAATTCTCAAAATTCAGTAAATTACGTTAGAAATTCAAAACTAACTTCATTAGAACGGAAATCGCGTGCTCTTTCCGATGGTCTATCTATTTTTGTCGTACAATTATTCGAAACCATTCTATTGAGAAATTAGTGCGAAAAATCAACCAAAACAACAGAAAACATTAAATAAAAAAATTTCTAG
>BGPR01028980.1:0-19581 GCA_013235015.1 Araneus ventricosus | reverse complement strand
CGTATTACAGAACGCACTTCACAGTCGGCGGGATCGGCAATCGTCTTGAACCAGAGACACGTGTGCATATGCGCGGAACTGCGACACTAGCGCTGCGGTGGCGGTAGAACGAAACGGTACTTACTTTCCAGACACGCCTCGTATTTTGAATCTGGATGGATGGTGGCCTCTGAAGAAATCATCCATCGGATTCCTCTTCTTCTTCGTTCCGTTTCATTCCCTTATTGTTATCTTATCGTATTTTAACCTCTATCAAAGTTTTAATTTTCTTTAATTTGTTTTAATACCTTTAGACATTTCATGGCTATTTATTTTTCCTGAATTGATAAATATTTTATCAGAATAAAATTGAAAAATGATTTTTTGATGGTATAAAACGCCCCCGTTTTCATAAAAATTAAACCTCTTAGTAGCAAACATGCTTTATTCATTGATAATACCTGCCTTTACATTGTCGGTTTTCTTCTACATTCACATCAGCTAAAATGATTTAGATTCAGAAGGTTGCTTTGGTCAAGTGAGAACGTGTCAGTTTTATTCAAATATATTTGCAAGTGAGAAAATACGTATATTGCACACTCAATTTCTCGTGTGGAATAAGATGCAGTTCAAATGTAAAAAAGCATTGATATGTTATATGAGGGAATAATTGAATACGACTGGGAAAATGGAATTCCAGGTTGATTTGAACTCTTCTCAATCTTTCTGTCTCAGTTAGTTGAAGTCTGCTGCTACGCTTCATCTCCACTTCAGTATGAATCACCATCTTCATCACTCTTTGAATCTGCTCCTGAAGTATACAGTTTGCTTACAGAAGCTGCTACACTCTTGCTCTTCCAAACTGAAAAAAATATCTTTCCGGCGATTCTTTCCGCTTTAAGTCCAACCCATTTTGAAGAATCAGTTTCCGCTGAAATTATAAGTTAAAAAATGCCTTCGTTATAGTTGTATATAAAAATTATTCTAAAAATATAAAAGTTATGTAAGAAAACTATAAGTATATTGATTTGCATGTTTCGTTATGTCTTTGCTACGGACAATAACTAAAGCTTCCTGTTAATTCGCAAAATGCATTTCCACTTTAACATTTTTTGGAATCTCATGGTAAAATCCAGAGGTGTACAAGAGATTTCGATTGCTTAAGGTATGCTTGACTGATTTGAGATTCTGTAATTTTTCTAAGAAAGTGGTAAAAATTAATAGTTTTGAGCAGCAACACTTTGCAGCTACTGTTTCATAAAAGTTCCAATTCCCTTTATAAGCACAGTTGAAATGTCTTGATTCAAAGAAGAAAAATTATTTAAGGACATTATTAAGGAAATAGACATTCTCCAATCAACCATTCATTGTTGGGAACAGGGTCGACAGTTTTATCAAAGTTAGAAATTGTGTCAACATTTTCGCGAAATGACCAGAGATATTTACCTTATACACAATATGAACAAACGTATAAGGGCATTTTCGGATTTACATATTTTTCCTAATTTCTCCAGAAAGGCTGGAGGAACTGCATTTGAACTTTGACTGTGATGGGCAATAGGCTTTATCTCACATTTTACAGTGAAGATTCGACCACGAGACCATTTAGGGAACCGTTCAGAAATCGATGACGAAGAAAATGATTTCGGCTCACTCCGTTTCAGAGAAAGCTGCTAATGATTTGTTATTTTCATCAATGGTTTTGTTTGATGTGTACAACATTTACTTGAATTTAGCAAAAATATCTCGAATATTCGGGAAGACATAAAGGTTCTATTAAAAAATCCAAAATTTTCCCACGTGTTTTTTCCTTCTAACATGCAAAGTTTTCTATCATATTATACAAAACTTTCAGAATATTTGACAATATGACAGCAGGGCATTGCATTTAAATTTGAAGTAAATACATCGCATGATGAAGGATTTATGAGTATTTGTATTAAAAATTTTTTTACTGAGCATGTGCGAAACATAATATAAATTTTCTTTTATAATTTGGAAGCCAGATATATAGAGCAACTAATATAAAAATTTCAGTTAAATACCCTTAGGATTCAGAAAGATTTCGACACTGCTCCGAGAAGAATATCTGTTTGTCTGAAAAAGAGCTGGAAAATCAATATAAATAAGCTGGAAAATCAATAATTTGTATCTTTTGTTTTGATTTTGTTTTCAAAACTTTTACGTGTCATTCTGGGCGATTTTTTTTCATTTTGTTGAAGTCCTGATTCCACGGGTAACGTCCTGCGCGTACTGCTAGTATTCTATAAACATTTGAAGTAAATACTTTGAATAATAAAGGAAATATAAGTATTTGTATTAAATAATCTTTTACTGCGCATATGCGAAACATAGTATAATTTTTCTTTTATAATTTGGAAGCCAGATATATAGGGCAACTTATGTAAAAATTCCAATCGAATACCATATAAATTCAGAAATATATTGACACTGCAGAAAACAGTATTTCTGTTTCTTCGTAAGAGACACAAAATGTTGTTGTTTTTTTCACAAAATGATGTTTTTCTAAAATTGAAACTTTGAATAATAATATTGAATTATACGAAAGTTGAATATCCTAAATACTCTGTATACTTATAAATTAAATACGTAATTTAAATTGTAGGTTGAAATTTGTTATTCGAATATTCAAGTTTAAATAATATCATTTTGTGAAAAAACTCTCAACATTTTGGGTCTTTTAGAGAGAAACAGAAATTCTGCTCGCTGCAGTGTCGAAATTTTTCTGAATCTTAACGATATTTAACTGAAATTTTTATATTAGTTGCTTTATATATCTGGCTTCCAAATTATAAAAGAAAAATTATACTATATTTCGCATATGCGCAGTAAAAGATTATTTAATTGAAATACTCATATTTCCTTTATTATTGAACGTATTTACTTCAAATTTTTATACTATACTAGCAGTACGGTCACGACGTTAACCGTGGAATCAGGACTTCAACAAAATGAAAAAAGCGCCCACAATGGCACGAAAAATTTTGAAAACAAAATCAAAACTAAAGATACATATGATTGATTTCCCCCTTTATTTTTCTTCGCTATAACGACATTTCAACTGTAGAAAAACAATACAGAATACGTTAATCTGAAAGAATATTAAAAAATTGCAACATGAAAATGATTGTTATACAGAAATCAAAATACGTGAAGCAAATAAACATTTTAAGACACTGCCGAAAATAATAATCGAAGGCATTCAGTTGAAGTGTAAGACGTATCCTACGCTCTGCGCTGTCAGTCAATGAAATTGCAACAATGCATGTTGGGAAGGCTTACCGAATGAAATTTTGAACGATTTCAAATGGAACAATACGAGAAACATAATTTCTGTGGTATTTAAATATATTCAAAATGAATCAGAGAAGAAAGAGAAAAAAAAAAGAAACTGTGATGAAGTCTTCCACTTCAGGTTTAAACCTTGAAGCCACATTATGTAAATAGCTCCTTGAAGACATATTTCATATTTTCCAGTCTTCTGTAACTAAAGATATCAGACGTGAAGCAAAGGGATTATGACGTCAAGTGGTTTCGATGAAATGCATGTCCCCCAATTTTTTATACAATACTAGCAGTACGCGCAGGGCGTTACCCGTTGAATCTAGACTTCAACAAAATGAAAAAAAAAACCGCCCAAAATGACAGGAAAAAGTTCTGAAAACAAAATCAAGACAAAAGATGCAAATTATTGATTTTCTCGCATATTTTTCTTCCCGATAATAACATTTGACAGTACAGAGTAAAAAATAAACCGATATTTTCGTAAAATTTTTTTAGGATTTAAAAGATTGATTCCTAGAAACCAGGTAAAATGTTAAAGAGTGAAAACCAAATGAAATTTTAAACGATTTCAAATGCAACAATAGGCATCGAAAGATACAGACAAACATAATTTCTATAGCACATAAATATATCCAAAATGAATCAGAGAAGAAGAAGAAAAAAAAGAGAGATGAAATCTTCAACATGAGATTTAAACTTTGAAGCCACATTATGTAAATAACTCCTTGAAGACATGTTCCTTTTTTTCTAGTCTTCTCTAACTAAAGATATCAGCCATATGTTCGACTATCAAACATTATAAAAACAAACAACTTAAAAGAATGATCTGTCGACGCTAAGCAAAGGGGCGTCACGTGGTTTCCACAAAATGCATGCTGGGAAAATACTTCACGCGACCTTCATTAAGAAGAATCATGTAGGGAATTTTGAAGCAAAATTTTTTAAAACTTGTGAAAAAAATTAATTAAAATTCAACCAACTATTCAATTTTAAACATTCTTGTTTTAAATAACGGGAAAACGTTATGTTTATTACTTCAATAAATTTAAAATTGATAACAAAATTATAACGGCGAATGCAAGAAATTGAAATTCCAAACAAAGTTTTTTAGGCTTAAACGATTATTTTTAAAAAATTATCAAAATTCAGTAAATTACATTAGAAATTCAAAACTAACTTCATTAGAACAGAAATTGTGCGTTCTTTCTGATGGTGTATCTATTGTTTTCGTACAAGTATTCTAAACCATTCTATTGAGAAATTAGTGCGAAAAATCAACCAAAACAACACAAAACATTAAATAAAAAATTTTCTAGATTAAATTTTAAATTCCGGCTTCGAAGTGCATTGAGACACCATTAAGACTACCTGTGTGCCAAATTTCAAGGCTATAAATGCGATAAATTCGTCTGGACATCGCACGCACGCACACAAACACACAAACATTGCCTTATATAAATATAGATTCTTAAATATATTTTCAAACATTCTGTAAGTTTCATAAAATTTGCTTCAAAACTCTGCATGTCCCAAAAAAAACATGTAGGAAAATTCAGGATTTTTTTAAGAAAACGTTTCGGATTTTTTAATGCAAGAAAGGATTTTTAAATGACAAACGGATTCTTAAAAGACAAAAACCCGGATTTTTACAGAAAACATGTTTTTTACTTAAATATTGTTTTGTACGTGTTTTTTTAGTGTAAATATTGCGCACATCAAACATAAACATAGCTGAAAGTTGCAAATCATTATCAATATTCCGTGAAATGGTGCGAGTCGAAAACATTTTCTTTTTCATCGACTTCTGTTCGGTCCACTTAATACCCTCGTGACCGAATCTTCACTGTAAAATTTGAGTTGAAGCCAATTCATAACATGGTCGAAGGTCAAGTGCAGTTCCTCCAGCCTTTCTGGATAAATTCAAAAAAAAAAATGTGTAAATCTGAAAGTGTCCTTTATATTTTTGTTCATGCGGTGTATTAAAAATACACAGACTGTTTTATATTCAATATTACCAAACAAAAGTTGCAACAATAAATGGATAGAAAATGAGTTGGAAGAATGATTTTAGAATTATCTCAGCATGAAGAAATTTCATAACTCATAATACGTGATATATCTTTATGATTTTTGTTTTTATTTTAAGAACCCATCACAACTCCCTCGAAATAATTTAATTTTAGAAAATTTGACGTAACTGGATCCGAAGAATCTCAGTTTTAAAATTCAGTACTGTCATTTACATAGAAGAATTAGTTGGAATTGATTCTATCATAAAAGCTAGGGGGCTCTGACCCCTGCTCGCTACAGCTCGCCAACTCCCAGGAGGATTGCGCTGCAATCCTCCGGAGTTTGCTATGCAAACCCTGCTCGCCTCGCTCGCTACAATGAAGACACTGGGTGTCCTAGCACAGTTGTTATAAAATCTTTATATATATATATATATATATATATATATATATATATATATATATATATATATATATATATATATATATATAACACCCCCTGCTCGCTCCGTTTACCAACACCCAAGAATCACTTTGTGATTCTTTTGGGATCACTATGTAAGCTCGCTTCGCTTGCGTGCTGTACAGTTATCCGTTTCTGCTAGTATTAGGAAATTATAAGTACATTAATTACTAAAAGTAAATTTAAATTACTTGAAACTGCATGAACTCCTAAAATTAATTTTTCATTAGTTTCTACAATTAAAATCTTCTGGTAGCACAGATATACATGTAAATGTTAGAAAGAAATTTGAAAGGTAATATTTATAATTCAAAGATGATTAAAAATCAAAATTATTTTCTCCAATCAGAAATCAGTCATTTAAAACTTCTTTACATACACTTTTGACTATTTCTTCAACAGTTTATTTCAACATAACTTCATTCCACCAAAGTTTATCGTAGTTTTTCCACCAAAATTTCAAATACGCCCTCTATACAATGAAATGTAATTCAGAAAAGCTTCCCCACATGTATACATGCTTATTCCAATTATTATTGAGTTAAGAAAGATACAGTGCTTTTCTCAGTGTAGTCATTTGTGTTTTAAGTATCAGAAAATTCTAGTTTTCGTAGAATGATATAACTCATCTCGCAACCTTTTACCTAAAAAAGTGCAGTTTAAAGAAAGAAAGTGGCTTGAGACAGTTCATATTAACTATTCAAAATTAAAAATCATGACAATTATTTACTTTTAGCTTTTTAAGATTGATAAGATAGCATTTTTTCAAAATTTACAAAATTGTTGCTTTTTTAACTAAAATTTTAAATATGCACTCTTTTTTTATGAAATATTACACAGAAAAGCTTCTCCACTTGTATACATGCTTATTCCAACAATTATTTAGTCAAGAAAGATATAGTGTTTTTCTCAGTGTAGTCATTTGTGTTTTAAATCTCAGAAAATTCTTTATCGTCTCTTGTTGTAGAATGATGTAACCCATCTTGCAACCTTTCAGCTAAAAAAGGACAGTTTAAAGAAAATAGTGGCGTGAAACATGTTCATATTAACTATTCAAAATTAAAACCCATACTAATTATTTACCCTTAGCATTTTATAATTGATTAGATACCCTTTTTCAAAATTTTCAAACATCGTTCCTTCCTTCAAAATCTTAAACATGCACTTTTTTAAACGAAATGTTGCCACTGCACATGTAAACACACTCCCTCCAATTATTATTAAGTGAAGGAAGGTTACTATTTTTCTCTGGATAGATGGAACTTGGAACATTTGAGCTGTCGAGATATGAATAAACCAATTTTTCAGAAACTTTTAGCTGAAAAGGACATTCAGTATTAAGCACACATTCATTCATTTGTCTAATCCAAACTTTACGACTCAGACTTTTTTTAATTCAAACGATATTAACTCAAAAAAAATTCGCTGTTTTCGACTTCAAACCATTTAACTTGGATTAGAGAGGTTATGGGATTTGAAGCAACAAAGGCTGTAATCCCCACCTCAAACGAATTCAAGAATCTCGGCGTTAAAGTTGAGATTGGTAAATAAACTGATCGTTGCCAACGGGGAGAAAGAAATAAATTTCCTTTTTGCGCCATGCATAAGCGTTTTATATAATATAGATGGCACACCATAAATGGTAATTATTTATCTTTAGAAAAAATTAGTTGATCCATTTGATTAGTTGATCCATCCGGGTGAAAATAAAAATAACAAATTAAGTCGAGTGTTTGGATATTTCTGAAACGGTTTAAACTAATGGTAATTTTGGTAAGCGATTTTTTTCGTTAATTTTTCTTTCCAGTTCAGTTTAAATTAAGAAAAAAATTTATAGTGTCTTACCTTTTCTCACGGTGGCACGGTATCCTTTAGCATCAGCTACATAACTAACGACTAGATATCTGTCTTCGGCTCCCCCGTGTCCATAAAAACCTTTTACCGTCCCATTCTCATATTTTTGCTGAATGTGAAAATGCAAATTCCCCTGTGGATCTTTGACTAGGTAATCAAAATGATAGGCTTCTGAAGAATTCTGTGAAAAAAGTGGCATCTGACTATAGTGTTTCTAAATGTAGCAATAAAACACTCAGGAAAATAGATTAAAGGCATTTATTATATAACAATGAGTTTACACCATTAGAATAGAGTAAATTTCAGATCAATGAGTGATGGTTATATACGTTCCTCATATTATTATTTCATTTTCACCCTTCGTACAATTTCAAAAGTTCACCGAAAAGCGTGGAATTTCTAACTGATTATTGATTATCAAAAATATGTTGTTTATTTCTACGAGCTATGAACCAAATGGACGATTTCAAAATATAACTAAGAAGCCTTTTTTGCCTTTATTTTATTGTGTTTCCAAATGGAAGAACATATTAGAATATTCCTTAGAATTCCTTTCCTTTAATTACATATTTTCAGAAACCTTTCACTGGATTTTTGTATACTGTTTCGTCAATTTGTTGACTTCTGTGAATCTGGTTACTATTAACAATTATATTTAAATCCAATTTAACTATGATTAGGAAGTTAAAATTTTCATAATTAAGAGGAACTCAGTTAAATCTGCATTCAATGTCATAACGTTCAAACGTGTGAAAGATAGTGTAATTTCAAGTATTAAAAAAACTGTTTCTTTTCCAAAATCATTTGTTTTTTGTGTACAATCTTATCTTAAAATTTTTGTCTTTAATATTTTAAGCAATCCATGTTTTCAAATTATTTCAACACCATTTTCTAAGAAAATATACTTTCATATTACGAAATTATATCAAGGAAGGCGCAATATCTATATTAATTATTATGTATAATTTTATCCGAAGCAAATTAGTTTAATAATCAGTTAATTATATATTATTATTAACAACATTATTTATAATAATACAACGGATAGTATACTTTTCAAATTAAAAATGAAAAACACCAAAACTACAGAAACATCTTAGTGTTAACTGAATAAATTAAATTAATTATTTATAGATGTTCACAATAATAGTAATAATTAGAAATTCTTATATTTTTCAGTTTCAGTCACTTGAAAAAATAATGCTAAATTATTTTCTAGTTCTAAGATTAATATCACCCCCCTCCCCCCAAAAAATTAACTGTAATCGCTAACATTTTTAAGTATTGATATTATACTTTTTCTCTAACGGGGATGGATTTTTAATAAAAATTTAGTGAGATGTTACAGCTAATAGAATACCGTGCTTACGTTTTTTATCAATGTTTCTGATGAATTGCTGTTGGTTACCGCTCGTATAGTTCTCCCTGGTTCAGTTACTTTCCTCTGGTATTCCTCAGAAAAGGTTCTCTTCGGTACAAATTTATATGCATCCTCAGACGATCCTTTGATGTAAGCCACAATAGGGACTCCACTTTCGAACATATTTTGATCTGTCGTCGAAGCACAAGCTATGACAATTATCAGGACTGAAATCTTCCAAGGGAAATTATTTAGACACAGAAAAGAAGATATAATTTGTTTTCAACACATTGTTCGACTTAAATACACGTGCAAATTATTAAATGATGAATTAAAGACAAATTGCATCTTGATTAGCAATATCTGTTTTAGTAAGAAGAAGCTCATTTAGAAGTCTAATACTGTGCATGAATAAATTAACCATTTATTTAAGGTTTCCATTGGTTTAAATGAACATGTTTTGAAAAAGCCACGTATATGTATATTATTGCACACGCATTCATTAGCGTATAAGATTCTATATTTTTAGCAGTAACCTTCTGTCTTTTTAATGGTCTTTTTTAAAAGTGTAAAAGTTAGTGTATTTTCAAGTATTAAAGAAACTGTTTCTCTTTCAAAATCATTTGTTTTTTTGAATAAAATCTTATCTTAGCAATTTCATTTTTAATATATATCTTAAGAAATCCATGTTTTCAAAAGTATTTTAACACCGTTTGGTATGAAAATATACTTCCATATTACGAAATTATATCAGGGAAGGCGCAATACTGTATTAATTATAATGTATAATTTTATCTGACGCAAATTAGTTTAATGATCAGTTATTTATATATTATTATTATTAACAGCATTATTTATAATGATACAACGAATAGTATACATTTCAAATTAAAAATAAAAACGCAAAATCTTTAGAAACCTTTCAGTGTTAATTGAATAAATTAAATAAATTATTCTTAGATATTCACAATAATAAAAATTAGCATTTTTTAAATTTATTCGAATTATAGACGATATTTTAATATTATGTTAATTGGAAATTCAAAGAACCAGAGAGAGAATTAAAAAAATTAGAATTTTACCTTTCTTAAATTCATCAGGAGAAATTCTGAGATCATTAATGTTTAAGGAAGCAGATAAGAGGCTTTCTTGCTCTAAACAGGAGTTCTTCAAATCATTGCTTTTAGTGATGATTCATTCGTATACATATGTGCAATTATCACGGCTTCTTCAACCTGTCCGACTTGTCTTCTTCAAGGTGATGTTTTTTAAAATGCTTCTTTTGTAAAATTTTTTTGTGGGTGTACTTCATGAGCAATGCAAAGTGTAGAAGTTTGATGCTTAATTTCCTTGTTTTTTTATAAAGGAAAGTTATGCTTGCATATGCCCAATATTCGTCGTGAAGAAATGATTGAGTCTGGTATCTGGCAAGCAGCTACAGGTTAGAAAAATACCCCTAAATAGAGTATTTTGGCTTTTGACAGGATGGTTTGTACCAGTGGCGAATCCAGGATTCGGGTCTGGGGAGAGGGGGGAGGTTGAGGTCATAAGAATTTTGTATCGTAGTGACGAATGTCAAACCTCATGGCTTATGTAAACCAAAACACTTTAACTTTACAGACTTTCCCCACCTGATAATAAGAATCACAAAGAAGACTACAATACTTTCGATAATTTAATTAAAAATACAATGAAATAAGTAGCCAAAAAATGTTTTCGACTGCATCAACGCTACAAGTACAAGTGGGATGACTACAAAAGTAAGAAAAGTTTCGAGCCTGTCAAGTCAGAAAGCAATGTTGTCGCGATTTTATTATTTTTTAAAAATGAAAATTAAGAACAAACAGTTGTAGTGATTTTAAATAAAATCAAGAAGTTTGGTTTACCTCTGGGGGCTGCAGCCCGATAGCTCCCTGGATTCGACACTGGTTTGGACTCGGTCTATCCAAAAATTAAACATTTGAAACTTGGAAAAAACCTTGATATAAATGCATGGTTTTAAATATATACAAGAATTCCTTATGGTTTTCACTAAATTATTGTACTCAGAACACAGACGGCTCATTTTATAGAAGAAGCAGATCTTCTGCAACTGCACTTCTTTGAAAGCCTTTTATTTTTCCTATTATTTGATAATTTTTCTCTTGCTGAGAATTCCAAAAAAATGACATTCACTGCAAATTGAGTGCAATTCAATTTTGATTCTAAATAACTTCAGTGGAAGCGAATAATGAAAAAATCTAAACGGAATGTGAGCGAAATAACCTCTTGCAGTCCAGGCAAAGAAGGAACAATAGAAAAAAAAATGGTGTAGTTTTGAAATTTGGCACAGTTGTTGGGGATAGTGTCCTAAAAAACATACTAAAAGTCCCCTCCAGGGGGGTTACGCGGGGGTACAGGGGGTTTAAAGGGAGGCTTTTCATTTTTTCTTAAATATCTCGAAACTTATGGGTTCTAGAGAAAAATACTCAATTGCAAAAATAAACTACATTAAGTTCACTACAAAAAAGTCCTACATCTTTAGTTTAGCATCAATAGTTTAGAAGATATGGGAAGTTTTGAAAAAGTGAGTATTTCTGAAATTCCTTATTGTAATGGTAAAATCAATAAAAATGCCGCAGTAACAACCTCATGCCTATATAATAATTTTATAAAGGTAATATTGCTTGTGCTGAGAATAGTGGTGGCGTCTTGAGGTGGGAGGGCACAAATATATTGATGAACAGTCGTGATCCCTTCCTCCTCTCAATCCGTTTCTTTCCACAAGATCAATTCTAGTCGACTCAACGAAGGAAAATGTAGTGTTGGAAAAAAATATATTCTTTCTTTTCGCTATTTTTTGTTATCTCCGGGAGGAAGGCTTACAGTGGTACCCCTCCCACTCTGAGTTTTTCTGCGAATTTGTGGGAGGGTCTTTGACCCCTTTGCGCGTTCCGTTGGAAGCTCGGAGAAAATTCTCGAAGAGTAGTGTCCCGGCTGTGATTTTTGACTAATGGTTTGTCAGTTTGGGGGCTTCGGAAAAGAAATTTTGGGTTGCTAGGCAGATCGGAGAGAGGAAGTGATGAGGTGAGAAGTACGTATTTTTCGACCGGGGCCCCTTGGGGCTTCCCACGGCCAGCACGGTGAGGATGAATTCGCGAAGATGATAGCTAATTTATAATCTGTCTGAAACCTGTGTGGAAAGTGTTGATACTGATTAACAAAGGAAATTTCAAGTTGGAAATCTGGCGCATGTGTTTTTGAAAAAGGAGATTCATTGGTTTGATGATTCTATGCATTGATTTGTGTCACTGATGGTAAGTAGCGAATTTTATCAATCCGTCAGAATTTGTCCGCGACAAACAGTGGTCCAGACCTCAAGTAAGATGAATTACCCTAAATATTTCGTTTTTAAACTTGTGCTAACGTTAGCTAAAACTGGGTACTTAATACGAGATTTTATTGCCGGGGAACAGAAGTAGTGTCTTGAAAATATATAGGCGGGAGATGTAATTCATGCCAAAATGATCCAGTTTTTTTTCTTTAGTAATGTCTGTTTGTGTATATGTGTTTACTTGGTATGAAGGTATGATACTTAATACGATGGTGAAATGAAACTTTTCTAAATTGCATGTGTGTGGAATTCATTCGCTATGTTTTATAACATGGACTGTGTTGTAAAAGGTTTAAGTGAAGTGATCATGTTATATGTAGTCTGGAAATAAACATGTGTGTCGGTGAATGGCATATGCCTTAATTCTTTAAATTTCTAACAAAATGCCTCAAAATTATATTGAACTTGGCTTCACAAACCAAATCCTGGTTTGTGTTTTCATATTTGTGATGGATCATGTCAATGTACTGTTGTTTATGTTTTATTGATATTTTTTAAATAAATGTATGTTATTCAGGTCTGCACAGGTTGATTTAATGTAGGAGGACAGACTCCTTAATAGTTTTAAATTATTACTTCTCTTTCAAATTCATATTGTTCTTATTCAAATTTTTTCAAAATTTTACAGTTAATAATTTTTTTCCTTTGTTAAAAGATCTCATGTAGACAGAGCTTCCTTAAGGCATGGCCGATTTGTAACTATGGGTTATTGCATTATAAAACACAACGAGAAAATTTATTATTATTATTAATATTGTTTGACTTCAGAAGTCTGACATTCTTTAAGTAAGATAAATAAAGAAAAAATTCAATACGACAAAAAATAAATGGTGTAGTTTTGAAATTTGGCACAGTTGTAGGGATTAGTGCCCTAAACAACATAATAAAAGTCCCGACCGTGGGGGTTAAGCGGGGGTTTAAAGGGGACTTTTTCAGTTTTTCTTAAATATCTCGAAAACTATGGGTTTTAGCGAAAAAATCTTGGTTATAAAATTAAACTACATTGAATTTCCTACAAAAATAGTCCTTCATTTTTTTCTTAGGATGAATGGCTTAGAATATAGAGCGAGCATTACAATAAGTGGTTGAAAAAGCTAGCTTCATTTTTAAGAAAGAAAGTTTTTTTTTTATAACTGATGGCGGCTATCTATTATAACATTATATCTATAACATAATATTATATATACATAATTATACATACCTACATAAAAATATGCATAAACACTTTTGACACTTGTTCGTAATTAAATTTCATTCGATTCTTCTACTTCTCGATCAAGTTCGAACTCCGTGATCAGCAAATGTTTCGGTAATGAGTGTCCCGCATCGCAGCTCGATGGAGGGGAGGGGGTGCATGTGTACTATCAATCAATCAATGCAGTTCAATTCTTTAATCGATTCTCCGGCATTTTATACTAATGATTTTTCCGACAGAAATAGCATGTGTGTACCGGGCCTTAGTGTTCGAGTTTATATGTTGACTAGGTGTTGAAAAACAGATGTTGTGAATGTGGAATGTTGCGAGCTTTTATGTTAAACTCATGATATTTATGTATATTTATTTACATTATACTGTCTTAATATACTCATTTGGAGCGTTTACAGAACCAAAAAACTGAGTAGAAATGATCTTGTGGAGGGGAACGGATGTGAGGGGAGGAAGTGATGACGACTGTTCATCAAATGTATTTGTCTCCCCCCGCACCGACACAGACCACTACTCTCAACACATAAAATACTACCTTTATAAAATTATTATATAGGCATGAGGTTCTTCTGAAGGTTGTTACTTCGGCATATTTTTTTTATTCATTTTACCAGTACAATAAGGAATTTCAGAAATACTCACATTTTCAACTCCCTATATCTTCTAAACTATTCATGCTAAAATAAAGAAGTAGGACTTTTTTGTAGAGAATTTAATGTAGTTTATTTTTGTAATTGAGTATTTTTCTCTGGAACCCATAGTTTTCGAGATATTTAAGAAAAACAGAAAAAAGCCCTCTTTAAACCCCCTGTGCCCCCCCGTGTAACCCCTACGGGGAGGGACTTTTAGTATGTTGTTTAGGACACTATCCCCGACAACTGTACCGAATTTCAAAACTACACTATTTTTTTTTATTCGTCGATTTTTGGCCTTCGTTGACTGGACTATTGCACACAGTTGAAAGACGGTAAGTGACACTTTCCGTAACAATTATTATTTTAGCAATGCAGATCACTGATTTTCTCTCGGATAATAGGTTATCTGTTTCTGCTCTGAAATGATTTTCTTTGCTTCATTATTTTCTCGCTTACAAAGTAAGCATAGAAAAACTATTGCAATCTTTAAAAGAAATCAAAAACAATATTTTGATAATCCTCCATGTTGTAGACCTCTGTGAGTGAGAAAAAAACCCATTTTTGGAGTTATATCTATTTGTTTATCCGGCTGTGTGTATGTAAGCACCATCATTCAAAAATGGAAAGAACTAGATGAACGAAATTTATCTTATAGTTTTATCGCCAGAACTGTGGAGAATTTTGTGGCAAATCCATCATCAATTTGGCATGTCTGTTCACGAATTGCGTATAAACGCAATAACTCAAAATTGTAAGGAGCTAGACGAAAGGAATTGTAATATAATCGTTAAATCAATATCGTGCATCTGTACCAAATTTAAACTTTATTACATTTCGAAACAAAAAAATAGAAGAATTGTTTTCTCCAGAGAGTGGCAAAAACTTTCATAAGTAGTTAAAAAGTTACCGAATAGTTCCGTGAATTTAGTCTTCATCCTCCCTCTTAAGATAATTATATATTTTTTAAAATTATACCCACCTTGCAAAAAAGAACTTGAAATTTTTAGTTTGTTTTTTAGAATTGCTGTACTTTGGTCCAAAATAATGACATACCGAAAGGGAAAGAATAATACTTCGTTTGTTTTCCTTCAAATATTCAATATGAGAATATGTTGTCAGTCATCTCTCTTCCAACCGAAAAACGATACCACTCTAAACTTTAATCAGCACGACTGAAGTAATGGAAGCGACAACTACTTCATTTCTCCAAGGAAGTCGAGTTAGACAACAAGTAGCAAAGTACAAACAGTTGATCCTTCGCAATTTCTTTCCAAAAATTCTAAAGGGATCAGGTAAAGAAAATAAATTAAACGAATTTCATTGACTCCTGCAACATTCTCCTTTAACACTCTTGGTCGTCCTTGAACAGTGTTAATTGTACTATTGAAGATTATTATTTCTAAATGAAGGATTACCTTTAAACTCTACCCAAAGCCCGTTACAATGTAATAACGCATTTTGCAAACTGTAAATCATAGAAATCCTTCTGTTCGGGCATCACCATTTCTGCTACAGATGCTGACAAGTGGAAAGACAATGAAACAACGTCCTTATATATTACTAAGCGATCGATTTGCTTTTCCATTTCAGCCCTCAGTGTATACCGCTGTAATGTCTAACCGTTGTAATAAAAACTGTACGTTGTAATAAAAACTGTGCTTTTAACAATTCTCAGGACATTTATTTACAGATACAAGACATAAACATTAACACTTAGCATAAAAACAAATTTAGATGAATAAAATATTTCATGGGTTATAAAAACTAAATTAACCCCAAAATCAAAGTCAATACCATTCAAAATCAGCACTGTTACATATAATTAGCATCTTGCTGGCATCCTAAAATTGAATTACAGCATTCTAGCCGAACTTTCGCAAATCACCACCATTTTCACTGCTCCGGTAGAGACACCACACAACAACATTCTCCCCCCCCAAAAAAAAATACCCCATGTCCCTTCACTTCGCTTCCTTTAGGGAAGCACATAAGTCCCAGCGAAACAGCTCAGAACCATGTCTCGGCTCCAGAGGGACGGCCAGCCCGGAACATATAGGCTAGGACGGTACACCGTATACCTCCCCTATTAGCACAAGATATTGCACGGTATCTCTACGACGTTGTCCGGTATTCTGAATACCGTACAATATCGTGAAGATATCGTAACAATATTGTACAGCGTCTTGTGTTATTAGGGTCAGCTATATTATAACAAGTTGAGACACAGCTGTTTTTGACGCAGGTTCTCTATTTGGAAATTTATGGAAAATGCGCAAAGAAATATAAAAATATTCATTTCGATGTACAATAATAATCTGTATACAGTTACTGATGCAAATTATATAATATAAAAGATTAAATGCTTGCATAAGTGAGGAATGTGTGACACTTTATCACTTTATTCAACGTAAAGAATGAATTATAGCCTCAAGTCATGCTGATTTGAAATAATTTATGTTACCAATAAGAAAAAATCAATCTCCTTTTTTTTTGGAAATTCAGAATGTTCAGCGTTAAGTTTGAAAAAAGAAATTCATAAAGATAATAGACCCAATCTCTTACGGAAAAATATTTAGATTTACATAGACTTGCTTTCCTGAGATTATTTGCTTCTTGAAAGTTTTTAAATATTAATTTTTTTGCTTTCATGTATTAACGAACAATTTTTTTTTAATTTTTTTCTTTTTAAAATATAATGAATATGTTTTAGGATATTAAACTTATTTTACTTACAGGAAAAAGATAATAAATGTATACATAACAATTATGTTTAAGAGTTTTTCTTTTTTTAAGTAGATATCAATGCCAAGTTTCTATTTATTTTCATGAAGTCACTTGCAGTTACTCCCTTCATGTATAGCTTTGTTCAAGTTTTTAGTCATATGTTTCCTGGTGGCTAACTTATCAGAGATTTCAGTAAATTTTTTTCAATCTTGTCTATTAGCATTTGGGCTTCTTCCTGACATAATCCTTGTTCAATGCCGCAATTACGTGTCACTTTTTATGGGTAACGTGAAAAACAACTTAAAAAGGTTTGAGTTTGGCAGATTAGACCTTTTTCACAGCTGGATATTCACACAATTTAGCAAAAGAAGAATCTATTTAAAAGGCATTACTTATACCTTTCAAATGAAAAGTGCGTGACCTTTCTATTTTCTCAAGGTTTTGACCTTTAAGGTCAAGAGGAAACATTGTTCTTTATTCTTTTCTGTTACTGAAACATACAGTGTTAGGGAATTGCATATAAATGTTGCTCATTTGATGACAGTAGTCGCTGGTTGGAATAATCTAATAACATGAAGTATTAATGCCAACTAGAATTCTAGAAATATATCGAAGAGTATCATCTGCTGGATTCTGGATTATTTGTGCATATCTGCGATGCAATACATTAAGGTAAAACTTTCGAATTTTATTTCTTCCGTTTTTAGAATAAAATATCTTGTGAATATATTAATTGATAAGTTCATTAAGTTACCTACTAGTATCCCTTAATAATTTTTGTTTAGTTGATAATATATAGCAATTATTTTTAGCCCGTCTACTCTAAAGACAGTCAATTTCTCCCCTCGACTGCCTCATACACAACCACAATATGGAACATTTAGTGTTTATCTTCATTAACAGGGTGTCCGAGAATTGTTGAACGCATTATAAAAGTATTAAAAAATAACTGGGACAGTAGCGTTGTCCCGATGTGTCGCTAATACGGATCCCAAAGTTTTGTTTCACAGCAATGTTTCTTCCCACAATCCAACAGATGGAGTTAGATGCAGCCTGATGTGAATTATATAAGGAAATTTCAGTCAGTAGTCATGTCATGCGATCTCCAGATTTAACTCCTTCGGATTTTTTCCATGAGAGATTGTGTGAAAGATTGTGTGTATCAGATGCCCTGTGCCAACTTGTGTGAATTGAATCATCGTATCACAGCTGCTATTCACTCCGTATCTCCTCAGATGCATGTAAATACATGGTGTGAAATCGAGTATCGCTTGGACATACTACGAGCAACCAAGGCATCTCACATCGACATTTATTAACTTTTGTAGTGCTGTAATAAGTTAGTAAATACATTTTGTTCTATATGTTCCAGTTTTTATTTTATATAATTTTGCAATGTGTTCAACAATTCTAGAATACCCTGTATAGTGAAGAAAATTGAGATGTCATGTTGACCTGTTAGGTTTGACCGTTGGATTCTAAATTGTGATACGGGTATACAATTTTGTTGTCATGCCGATATGCAAATTTCATTAAATTAGCTGTTTTGCAGTTATGGCTTTCACATATGCGGGACAGAAATAAAAAAAGAAACAGATGCAGTCTACCTTTCAACAGATTTGATTCAAAATAAGACACAGTTATACAATGTTGGGCCAGAGATCACATACTAAAATTGTTCTATTTAGTTTGGTTATTACTTTTTTAATTTTTGCTTTCACATCCACAGGAATAGACAGATCGACAAACAGTAACTAATTGACGATTCGGTCCAAAATCTGATACAAATCTAGAATATTCAAGTCATAACTTCTATTCACAAATCTATGCATTTGATGCAAAACCACATGTATAATTTTATTTTTCCAGATCGTTACTAATCATTATTAATCTACTCTTCAGGAAGATAACTAACGATAACACATGTAGAAATGTTCATTTGGAATGGATCAGCTCAAGCAATTTTGATAAAACATGTTTCATTAGTTGGTATAGCACTTGAATTATTGAACTTCTAGTTGAAAAATGATTAACTCTTTGTTGAAAAAAATACAGCACTAAGAAATGGGTGCTTTCTTACATCTATCTGGGTTGTGTTCAGGTGACATTAAAAGACAATTAATAAATGGGAATGAGCATGTAATTTTATTTACAGTATTTCTAAAATAATATGTCCAAAAAATAGACTTGCACTATAAGAAAGATATTAACACAGTATACATTTGATATAACCTGAATTGAAAAAAATGTGCAATTAATTTATGAGTCATTTCATTAGAATTTGAGAAATATTCCCTGAATGAATTAATATTAATAGATATTTTGTTATTCATATAATATTGTTCATTTTCCTGTCCTCCATAAAAGTTTGACCTAACGAGACTCGTCTGCTAGTAACAGTGAATAAAATAGCTTCTTAATAAAAAAAAATTTTTACTCAAAGATATACTTTAGTACTGAATTGTAACTTTTGGTGTTCTTCAATGATTTTTAATCTAATCTGTGCAATAAATTAGTGTGCTAAGTAATATTTAGAATCTTGTTATACCAAAAGGAATAATTCCTTTTTAGTTTAACATATGTATGCAATAGAGATTTCTCTCAGTTTTCTTCAATTTACCTTCAACTTTTAATATAAAGCTTGATTTTTTAAAAGATTTTAGGATTAGTG
>BGPR01028979.1:0-19582 GCA_013235015.1 Araneus ventricosus | reverse complement strand
TTAGATATCTTATGAAAACAAAGTAAATCGACCTTAAAATTTATTTATGAACGAAAATGAAAGGTGTGGCTAGAAAGGTTTAATAGGGAAGTTAAATTGTTAGGATTATACTAAATGAAATGAAGCTGCCTCAATTAAGGGTAGAGTTAGTAAACACTGTTAATTATTTGAAAACTGATTTTCAACCTTAAATTTTTGACGGGAAGACTCCTTTAAAGTATTATTACATTTCATAAAAGTTTACGATAATTACATAATAATATATTTCGACAGTAATAAGAAAGATTAATAATTTCTTTAAAAATAATTTTTATTTCCAAGTCATATTATTCGTAATTAATCTATAAATGTTCGAGAAAACAAAATAATGAATATTTTGTCACATTATATCACATGATAAGCATTTCTAATGCTACAGCAATAGTACAAAAATAAAACGAAATTTTATTATTTCATATAAAAAAGCGAAAATTATATTTTAAAATATACAAATTGGTAAAATCATTTAAATCGGTTGAAGAATGCTTGAAAACATTTTAAACTTACTGTTCTTATACCGAAGATCTTGAATAATAGGTATTTTGAAAAGCTGAGCGATTTTTTCCCGACGTTGCCATAATTCCATAATTTAAGAATAAAAATTAAAGGTATCCATAATGTATACTATCAAAAAAAATTCCATTTATCCATACAGAAGATCCAACATGGCGTCGATTAGGTGGGGTTCAACGTATTTATTCCGTTTCCCAAATGGTGGCGCTGCTATCGTTTATCACGAGATTGTAACCTCTGTCTTTATCCTTAGTTACATCAATGTCAAGAATATTACCGAGCTTGCGTCGTCTTAAGAATAATATATTTTGGCAGTATGGGGATATCGTGAAAAGTATTCCAACCTGACGTTTTCTATCACATCCGAAACAAATGGTAAAAACACTAATTTTCATCTACCAGCCAGAAATAAAACTCCAGAACTTTATATTAAAGGAAATGAACTAATTTATGAAAACATATGTTTAGAAATTTTTTTAAATTTTTATATAGAAATTTTTAAAATTAAAAGTGGTAATCTCCATTTTACAAATTTCAAATTATTCCTAACTAAACAAAGATGATTTTCATTTTAGCATGAGACATTTATTCCCGTTGTGTGTAAACTATTTAAATACCTAATTTTGCAAATGTAAATCAAAGTGTACAATAAAACCTAGACATTTCAAGAAACCATAAATATAAGTCAATTTAAAGTGGAGTATTCATGCTTTTGTTCATTTCTTTCTCTTTTGCATGAAAACAATTAGTTAGCAAACTTCTCTTGAAACGGCAGAAATGCATATTCCACTGTGATTAATAAACATGCAGTGCCAATAATTCAATGTCGTTTACTTTAGTTGCATTCCAAGCAGTTTATCAAGGTCCGTTATTGCCCGATAGTGTGATATTTTTTGAACAATCTCTACTAGTCATAAAAGAGGCTTCCGCATTAGATTGCGCAAATGCTTCAGCTTTGCAGGCAGAATACAGCTTCTGGAAGAAATTTCTTCATCATCTTCCACACTTGCACTTTCACGTCATCATGTTATTATTACCGCTGTTTAAGAATATACGGCATTATGGGCTTCATAATAGCAGTTGAAATCTATCGGAACATGTTTGTATTTGTCGAAGCAACATCGACGAAGACTTGTGGATAACGCAAGGTTACTAGGTTATGCAACACGCCAGAAGATTTAGAATGTCTAGGGCCGGAATAAGGCCCAATTCAATATATCAAATATCAACATCAACATATCAAATTTGATGAGGGAAAATTTGTGTATGCTACAGATGCTCTAGATCATAAATCTGCAGATGTATGTTGAAAACTCAGAGAGATAGCCGCAATTTCTGTTTGAAAGTGGCTCTAACTAGATGTTTTTGAATTAGAAGTTCATAATTCCAAAATTCTGGTAAAGAGGGGATCTGAGAATGAGATACGAATCAGTAGCGTCAGATACAAAGGAACGAAAGAAGCCCTTTGTTGTTTTCTACAGAAAAGAATATACTTCGTAGCTTAAACATAGAAAATACTGTAAAATTCAACCTTTTTTGTAATACAGGTGGATTTTCATTTTAAATATATCGACATCAGTAGCAGATGAACCAATCACTTAGCGGGAGACATCAGTTAAGAGTTTCAGAGGGGAAAATGTCCATTGTACAAAAGATAAATTGTCCCGAAGGTTTACGACCCTATTGAAAGGAGAAGGAAATAAGCATGCGAGCTGTTAGGCGTCGGCCGTCGATCTACAAGTTTGCACGACAGGCCGTCTTGGCCATCACGACCGTCAGAGGGTTAAAGACATCTTATGAAATAATTCCGCAAGACATGAATGTTCACACATTTTTTCTGGCTATAAACTTACGATGATATGCTATAACAATAGCTTTAATAAGTAAAAATGAAAATGATGAATACAATGACAGCTTTAAGAATCAGGTTCGGAAAGATATGTTTAAAATGGCAAGTTCAAAATCGAATTTTCGAAAGAAAAGTCAACCATTTTCATTTTTTTGCACATAGCGAATGTTTTAAGAAGATATCCTGAATTTTTGGCTTCATTTTATGAAATTCTTCGCATTTAGATAGAATTTCTACTTAATACAGTTGTCAAAAAATACATGATGAAAATTCTGTTAATTACAATTACCTATGTCATAAAGAAAATGTGTATCGATTCACTCAAGACCATTCATAAAATGAATATGAAGCTGCAATAGTAGAAATATTATACTGATAAGGAAAATGCAGAAATAAAGCAAAAAGAGAAAAAATGAGAGAAATCATCGTAATTTTATTATGTGTCTCAGCAAGAAATTAAACTTAACACAAATGTCAATATTTTGTTGAAACAGTTAATTATTTTTTTTATTTGATTAGTTTCTCTCATAAAACTAAACTGACGATTTTAAACTGGGTTTTACAAAAAAATCTTCATGAAAAGATGAAAATGAAAGATACAAATTCTTCACTAATATAATAAAATCAGTAAATAAGCATTCCACGCCTTCCTACTGCACATATACAAAGTTGTAACTGAAAGGTCTGCATGAATCTGCTTATTTTGATAGAAACGTTATAATTGTTAGGAGAATTATTGTAACATAAAACTTTCAATAAAAAATTGGCTTACAGTCTGTAAACATTCGCTACAGCTTAGTAACAGCCCAAGAGGCAAAGAACACTGTTACCTTGAATCTACTACACTTTTAATATATTCCGACAAAAATGAGGAGATATTACATCTAAAACAATTTAAATATGGATAACCATATGATGGACATTTTAAAAATATCACAATAATTTCACAACAGAAACAAACTTATACATTTTTGTAAATAATCTCACCATTTTTCGACCACGCCTTTCATTTTCGTCATACACGAAGTGCGATCAACTATGCTAGTAATTATCTCACCAGCCTTCATATAATAAAAAGAAACATTTGCAGACAAAGCAGATACTAATAAAATTTAGAAATTATTTCCACATAAAAGTTGTTTTATTTTCTAAGCGAGACTGGTATGCTAAATTAGTATGCTATTTCAGTTAACGGCGTTTTCTCCCAATGATGACAAATCAAAATCGTCGGCGAAAACCTGTAAGTGGATTTCCTGTACGGCCTTTTCTCACTATCTCATCTGCAAAAATAACGAGTAGGTTGGACAAAGAGTTACCATTGTCTTGCGAATTTAATTGTTGGAAGTCACGGCCGCCACACTGATACACGCTTGCCACCGGCGAATCATAGATATACGGAGATCGAAATATGACACAGGCAATGTAGGCAACTGCCTAGAGTGGATCTTGAGGATATCGAGATTTTTTTGCGGTAATTTCAGGGTAATTTAATTCTGTGCCTCATTTGATTTTTTGAAGACATGTACTGGAAAAACATTTAATTTTAAATCAAGTAACGGTAAAAGCTCATAGCATTATTCTGTGGGTTTTTTTCATGTATTCAAATTCGTAAGCAGATCAATATCATCATTTTTATTTATTTATTTTGTAGTTTGTTGGTTGACTCACAAGTCAATAGCTTTTTCAACTTCGTATTTCAGTATTTAGAATATGCGTAAAAGGTTTTGTAAATTTTTCTTATCATTTTCTTTTACATTTTTAAATTAATTTTTTTATCCGCGAGATACTGAAACCATCTCTTATGATGACGCGCACAACCAAGTAGCCTCTTTCAGTAGTGTGTGGACTCAGCGATTCTAATCACTTCGTTCTTTTAACTCTAATTGGCTAATTAACCGTCACGTGATTATTTTCTTTGCATGACGAATCTCCCTTTTCTGCACCATCTATTCTATTTCAAACTGATGTGTAAAAAAATGTCAGAGGGCAGACCGGTGCGAACAATTGTGACACTTTACAGAGAGACACAGTGAGTAATGAGAAAATTGATCCAAAAGTGATCAGAAGATTTCCTGTGAACGATGAGAAAATACCCAACAGATACACAATTTTTGAGGTATTATATATTTACATTAACTTTTTCCTTCCCAGTTTCTTCCACCCAACCATCCGTCTTTACTTTCTCTTTCTACTATTGTAAATTTATTTTAAAAGAAAATCAATCCATTGAAATTAATTACTCATCTTGTCAGAATTAAATCTTAGACGGAAATTGCTCTAAATAACATTACATTTGGAGGTAGAGTCAGTAGAATCCAAGCACTCCGTGAAGCAAAACCTATCCCGTCGTGTTCTTTTGAATTCCCTGTGAGATTCACGTCGTTCGTTTCGATTCCTGTTACATCACTCGAAAGAACCCGTAATGCATATATATTCTTTACGCAGCAGTGCAAAATATGTTGATTCTGAACTGCCCATCGGGGTGCCGCCGCCTCTGTGTAGGCGGAAGGCGGCTCTCGTCTATTGCATCGTTGTATGGACCGTTACATGCCGTTACATAGTTAGTTCAGAGGTTCTAAACTACGGTACGCGTCTCTCATGGGAGAAAAAAGCTGCAGATCAGACAGGACAATATTAGCACAAGATATTGTACGATATTCTCACGATGTTATTCGATATTTGAATACCGCACAATATCGTGAGGATATCGTAGCACATTGTACAAGCATTTTGTGCTAATAGAGGAGTGCGCGAGAATGACCATCGCAATTGGTGGAAAACAAAAGAACCTAACGGGATTAAAATAGATTTAAAAGTTCCGCTTCCACAAGTTCATGGAAATATGAAATTTGCTATGTAGTTACTCAAAAGCCTATTCATGAAATAAGAAAAACAAGACTAAATTAAGACCTATGAATTGATTGATACCGGTTGTCACCAGTACCAACAGCAATACGTAACCGAACGAAGCACATCGGGAAAATTATATGTAAATTCTAATTTGAGGTCATGTCCTGCAATTTTTTTTTCTTTTGGCTGATTTCCCTTTTCTTTTTGTTTGAATATATTGTAAACAGTCAAAAGTATTGATATATTTAAGACAATAAGCGGTAATACACGAAGAATGATCGTCAATTATGATCAACAAGTATTTGGATGAGCCAGAAGATTATACTGATATTTGACACAATATATCTAAGCAGCCTCTTACCATACCACGATTGATGGAATTGTCATTGATTCTTTAAGCGTGCTATAGTGCCTTTGGCAATGGTTGAACTATTTTACATTTGAACTTTAACCACTACATATTATAAAGCCAAAAATCTTTTAGAACTTTAATAATGCCTGAGAAAATTAAAGCTTCTATAATGTCGAAACATTATATATCATTTTGCTTTTTTTAACCCGGGTGGTTGCGCATCGGGCCTATAAGGCCCGGAGGCAGCAAGAATTTATTACAGAAAATTAACCCCTCAACGAAAAGCTTCCAGATTCACAGTAGCTGCATTAAAGGCCATTTACTTGCTGACCACAGGTTTTTCAAGAATTTCTCCTCATTTTTATCACAGAAAATATAAGGTCGGGTCATTCAAGACGAAGCGCGCGCTCGCGTATCTGTGATGGAATGCTAAATAGATAGAAAGATCGAGACAATTTATCGCTATTCGAATTACAAATATGAAATGCAAAGACTAGCAATGTTTTTAGCTGAAATATCAACTAATTAAGAATCGATTACTGAAGAAAATAAACAAATTGTTCATGTTGAAATAGTTAGAGATCATAAATAGAATTCCGAAAAAAATTAGACAATTTACCATATATTTTTAAATTTAGAAATCTGGAGTTAAAATGGTGTAGAAAACGATAAGATGGTTTTAATTAAAAATGGTATTAAAAAGATATCCGCAAAAATACTAGAACTTTCCTACTCGAGTATTTTGAATGAGCAAAAGTTGTATAATGGGTTCAAACTTTTTGGAAATGTTTATCGATGAGACAGAAATATATTAATACTTATATAAAGACGAATTCAGGTACTTTTGGATAGTAAAGCCAATCTTTTCATAAATACTTTGTAAGTACAAGCATTCATTGATCTTCTTCATTTAAATGCACAGCCCATGAGCCCATTTTTTAATACTTATTACTCTGCACACCAGCACAACAGAACAGAACGCCGTCTTTTGCCTCCGTACCCGTGACCAAACCGGTCACTGAACGGTTTGCTGGGCAAGACACGGGAATTTTATTTCAGAAAAAAGAAAAACAAAATAAACAAACAGAAAGAAATATTTACAGGCATTTTTACTTTTACAGTATTAGTTCGTAATAGTCTTCTTTTCTTTAAATGTTGTTATACCTTTCTTTTTTGATGGGGGGGGGGGAATGTCCGGTAATTGAGCTTTTTAGTCCAGCTCGCTGGATTGTTAGGGACACCAGAAACAATCTCTGTTTTCGCTAATGAATTAGACAATACCACGAATTTTATGCCTGGATACGAGGTTATTGGCGACCCTTTTCAGCCATTATTGTTCGAAGTTTGGAGCTGGCAACCTCATATGCCAAGACACTGTGTAAATACATTGTGGTATAGTGATGTGCCGTGCCAATTCCACCACAACTGTAATAATCGCTGTCAGTCAGGTGAAACCTTTTGAGGTAGGCAGGGAAAGGGCCATGTTGAGAGAAGAAGACAACATCCTCTCTAATCCAGTTAGTGGGAAGGAGACTAACTGAGGGCATGATGTTATAGATTTTCCTGCCTTTATCGCTTTTCTTCCATGAGGTTTGCCACTCCAGAAGCATGCTGTTCCGGAGGAGGCCTTTTATGTGCGGTTTAGGAAGCTTAGTGAGTGAATAGGGTTGCCCATGTTGCATTGCATCTTTTGCCAGTTGGTCTGCTCTCTCATTGCCCATATTGCCAGCATGCGCTTTAACCCACGAAACTTTTATTCTTGGATTTGTTAGGATGATTTTGCAAATTTTCCTTGCTGTTTCGTTTGTGCTCTTTGAATTGGAAGATGCCATGATACTTGCTTTATTGCCTACGTGTATTTTAGAGATATTGTGGTTTGGCAGAGGAGATGCATATATTATTGTTTCATGAAGTGCAGTGAGTTCATCTTGAAATACAGTGTTGTCGTTGAGTTTAGCAGAGCCACCGGTGGACCCAGATGTCATTGGTCAAGACACAGAAGGCAGCTCCGACTCTTTCGAGCCATCTGTAAAAAGATTTATAATGACTTTTCGGGCTATATTTGCTTCTCCGTCTTCTAACGAGATTTGGTTCGGTTTGAGATGCTCTCAAGGACGAATGGACCAGCCTTTTGCCTTCATCTCCAGATCAAGCGGTTGTATATATGTAATGTTAGGGGGAAGAGAGATTCTTATGCGATAAATTGATGTAAACCTGGCTTCGAACTGTAACTGCATGTGTAGGCGTGGGATGCCGAGTATAGTTCGTAACGCTGCCGTTGGAGTGGTGCGATAAACTCCCGATATGTGGAGTAGGAATGGCCTTTGAATCGAAGAAAGTTACCTTTTCATTTTGAATGTTGGATTTAGACACCCAGTTGAAGATCCGTTGGCCAGCATTCTCTCAATAACCGTTTCATATATGTCCTTCTGTGCATCTGGGAGATTCCCCAATTGCCACCTGCGATTCGTTTGAGGTTTTGCTGCATTTTGATGGCTTTCTCTCCTTGCTTATTAATGTGCTCCACCCAGTTGAGTCGATCATCAACGTGTATCCCTAGGTACTGTGATTCAGTATGATATTTATGGTAATGAGTCATGAGGAAGGGGGCAGTTATTTACATTTTTCCTTTGGAGATGGCCAGTTTTGTACATCGTTTTGGACATGGCCAGTTTTGCAGTAATCTGAAATCCAAATACATGCTTAAAATTTTATTGAAAACACAAGATGTAACGGCTATGACAGAGTGTTAGAGGTTTCACGATTAAACCTAGAATCACGACTCTAAGTTTACTCTCCGTAATATTTTCCCTTCATTTCACAACTTAAGTTCTCTCACCTGCCTCAGATCTATGAAAAGCCTCTCCTTTCACCAATATTTTATTCTTTTGTTTCGTTAGAAAAAATTCTTTGTAGGGGAAAATTTGAAATGTTGTCTTTCAGGTTGTTTTATGAAAATGCTGCTCATTTTTATCCAATCATAATAAAGATAATCTCTCTCTAACTTTTAAACTGTCCCAAATTCGGAAAGAATTTCTTCTCAACGAAGAACTCATTTTTATTTTCATTTTCTTGTCAATTCGTGCAAGCTTGCAGTCTGGGGGAATAAAAGAATGGTCTGAATTGGGAACTCTGTCTTCTTAGTTTGCCTAGCGGTTCCTTAGCCAACAACATGAAAGCATAGTCATCAGTGTGTTGTTATCGCTTCGGTCTCCGCTTCTATCAGCCATACATATCGGGACCTTAATACTTATGAAGACCGTATTTTGCAGCAAGTAAAGAAAAGCTGATGAAATTTCATAGGAAACTTTTGGGAATTTATGTCCCATCAAGTGTATATGCATTCCTTATTATTGGTAAAGGGATTTTCCGTTGAGACTCGTACGATGGTGAAAGTAACATAGACACAGCTAACTGTTATAAATTTCCAGCACGACAGCTCTTTTTTTACGTAGCGTGGATTCAATTATAAATATCTGCTTCTCTTCGACAATCTTAGCTGCGTTGATCCTCTCATTCATTTCTTAGCATTTAGAACAAACATAAACACTTGGCTAACCATAAACCAATATTGGCTGTGTTATTAAATAATTAGCTTCCTGAAGTACAAGAAAATAACTATGGGGCACGTGAACAATCTTCCTGAAACGAATTCATCAACTCCCACAGTCTAGAAACGGCTTTCTCTTTTATCAAGTACGTGGTCTTCGCACTAAAAACTGCTGATATTTTCTGTTCTGTGGCTTCTGACGATAAAGATTTTATTTTAATTACCGAGACATGGATATCTAAAGATATTGATTCCTTGGAACTTTTCGACGATAGATACCTGGTATTCCGAAGGGATCATGGTTCCTAATCAAATTCTTGAAAATGTGGTGTTAGTTTACTTATAGCTATCAAAAAGTTTGTCCTCTGTTGTTTGCCCTGTAGTTTGGATTTACTGAATTGCATCTCGAGGCTGTCTGGATTTCAATGAAATTAAATCACAAGGAAAAATTATTCTTTTGTTGTTTATTTATCGCCTTTCTCTCATGCCTACACGTATGTAGGATTTTTTGATTGTATTGAAAGATTTCGATTTGTTGATTATATTTTCATCTGTTGTGAATATTATCTATATATGATGATTTTGGTGATCCCAAGAACCCAATTGTAAATGAATTATCCAATTTTATGAATCTTTATAATTTAGGATAATTTATCAGTACTTTTAATTGCGATAATACATTTCTTGGTTTGACTTTAACTAATACTGATTTTAGTCATATTTCTGACTGGCACAGTGATAGTCCTTAAGTTCCCGAGAAGAAATATAATCCTGATCTAGCAGTTTGCATATGTTTTGTTGTTGTCCACCTTAATAAGAGAAATTTGAATATCTTCAGATATGATTTTAAAAGGGCTGATTTTTTTAACTTTGTTGTATTTGTTCCGTACGATCGATTGGAATTTTTTGCTTGATTTTATTGACAGCGACGATGCAGTTTTTAGCTTTTATAACTGTGAAAATTATGTTTTTAGTCGAAACATTCCTTTGAGATTCTTACTAAGAGATTTCCTTTCTGTTACTCAATTGAAATTAGGAGATTGATAAAAAGGAAAGGCATGGTCCGTAGGTTAGCTTTAAAAGGTGCAGTCGGTAAATTGAGAACTTTGCGCTCTGCTGTTAAGTAAAATACCCAAAAGGATAATAACACATATCTGCGGCTCAAGGTATATAATCTAAATTCAGATACTAAAAAGTTTTGGTTTTATTTTAATAGTAAAAAACCTAAAACCACCTAAAAGTTTATACTATAATAACGTACGTTATGAAAATGATGGCGATATCACAAATGCTTTTGCTGACTTTTTTTTAGATCTGTTTTCGAGCCTAACACAGACTATGACAAAAATGACGAGTTCAAGGGAAATTACGTCGGTGATCTTGTTAAAATCGACAGCGTTATTTATGATGATGTGCGTCAGGTAATTAAAATCTTCTCTAACTGTTGGTGTGGATAACATTCCTTCTTTTATTGCTAAGGGATGCGCAGAGTTTTTCATTTATCCCCTTCTTATTTTGTTCACTATTCGGTGAATTTTAAAACAGTAAATGCAATTATATGAAATTATGTATAAGTAATAATATACAATAAATTTTTATCTCAATGTATTGCAATACTTACCACTATTTTATTTTAGATTCGTGTATAAAATTTTTATTTTCCTTTAAACTTTATGGAGTTTTAATATCTCATCTTCTATATAAAAATCGTTGCCGTAGAACTCAGCAGTCTGCGGGCGGCATTGGCTGTAAGTTAACGCCTGGTGTCACTGAAGAGGATTAGAAGGGTTAAACTATGTAAGATAGGCGACTTTTTCGGCAATGAACGGATGGCTTAGCAACTCAATGCCTACAAACTCCTGATTTTGAATCGAAATAGCAATTTAGATTCTGTTCGTAATATTTTTTTTATAATTCCTCAGGGTATCTGAATTAATAATACATCAGATTATTACATTATAAATTGCACGTTTAATACATGTTTAAAACTTAAGAAATATACTTAAAAGAATTTCATACATATTAACATATGCAAATAATATCTTTCTTTCCTCCTAACATACCAATTATAACATTTGTCTTCTAATTCCTGTAATATTTAAAAACACATTATAGACATTTTCTGCCATATCATATATAATTCCTCTGGAATTTTGAAGGCCGTGGATTTTTGTTAAATTCCTTTACGAAAAGATTTGACGGAGAAATAAAAATATTATAAACAAAATACAATTAGCTTTTTGATTCCTATTTTAGCTTCATCTAGTTTAATGCATTATTAGGTGTGTTGAACTGATTTAAAAAGTTTAAGTATAGAAATGATTTTTAATTAATCTGTAGTCCAGAACAAATTCTAAACTTATATGGTAACTCAGAAGAGAAAAATAAAATAATATTTTTATATTCAAGCAAATCAAAATAAACCACTCGTCCAAAGTGAAAAAATAAAGATCATATCAGTACCATGATAACTCGTTGTTCCCTTGTACTAGTTCGATATGAATTAAACAAAGGCTTGCGCATGTACTCTAGCGGTATCTCCAAATGCTTTTCCTGCCTTAAAGAACTTTGAGAATTTGACAGAGCGCATGCGCATAACATAATATAAATATTTTAGTTCGTGCTTCAATAAATTTCTATCACCGCTGTTAGAAATTTTATGTTCTATTCCAGAAGAAAAATTTATAGCTGGGAGTTTCTTAAAAAAAAGGAATTAAATCCGATCCATATATGAAATTAAAAATAGCCGTTTTCTTCTGCATTATTATACATTATAAATATTGCTACTTTTCCTAACGAATTTTTCATAGCTTATAGAGTGTAATATTAACATTCTCTTATAAGTTTAAAACATGCCCGTATGAAATCTGAAATATTGTTATTTTGTATTTCTAATTCAAATGATTCTGTTTTTTAAACCTGAAAGAAAGTTTTAAAATATTTGAAATGAAAAAAAGTTTAAAATGCATTAATCTATGAGGAGTTTCGAAAATTATGTGCAAAGTCGGAGATATGAAGCCTCTATTACATATAGAAATTATTTTCAGTTACCGGTGACATGAATTGTATCACACAAATTTCCATTTAAATATACATTTTAGTCCATCTTTGGCACTTCTTTGAGGTGATTAAGTACTGTGATTTCTGAAAGATACAAGAGAAAGAACTCGTGCAGTACAGAAACATTATGTTTTAAAAGGTAAAAAACCAAGCAAACCAAATATAAGCTACATAAACATTATGGACACTCTGCGCATTAGATTAGAACAGTCTATAAGTGGTTTTCTAACTCTAAAATAGAACATATGTTCAAATATATCGCCAAATGTCCAGAAAGCACTGTTAATGTTTCTACTCATGAAATCTCTGAAAAATCAACTATTTATTGATGGATGACAGATAACTGAGGGCGCGTGAAATTCCTAAGATTCAGTATATCTAAAATGACTGTCTACATAATATATTGTGTGAAATTTACACCTGAGAAAACTCTTTGCATCAACCGTATGTTACGGGAATGTCTGGAGATGTTTCTACGGAATGGAATAAAAAATTTCGGCCATTCTTGTAGAAAGTGAATAATTAAAAAAAATTGTTGAAAAATAAACATTTCAAAATTCAGAAAAAAAAATATTTTTTCGTACTTCTTGCTGAGACTAATAGAACTACCCTCGTATTAGAATTGTCTCTGAATAGCAAAAACAAATTTAATGTCTTACAAGCGACACTAAAGTTCTTGATTTTATGATTGATTTCCATTCACACGATTCATTGACACTACAACCCAAAACTGGTGTTTCCGTCTAGGTTAAGTTTCATTCATATATATCTTTCATTCCTTGTTTATGACTTATTAAATAAATTTTGAATTTTAGATTTTTATATTCCCAGTTTTAAAATAATTTATTCCCATAAATAATGAAACTTTTATACTGTTTGTCGTTAAATGGGGACTTCTCCAAAATTTAAATTTGAATTTTTGCAAAATTTAATATTTGTCATGTTTTTTGTTCCTTAACAATAGTTTTATTTTCTAATATGAAACACATTAGAGATATCTTGGACCCAAATTTCGATGTTGTTTATACCCATTCTTTTTTTCTTCTCCTCTAAAATTTAGAAAAATTCTGAGTCCCCTTTGAAAATCAATCGATTCAAACATTCACGTCAACAGAAGCGGGTCTCGGATCCATGCTACTGAGACCCTCAAACCAAAACTGAAATCGCGCTTTGACTATATTTTGGTTTGATCTAAGCATGTCTGAAATTTGCAGAAGCAGGCTTCTAGAATGATGTAGTTCATTCTACAAGCCTGCATCTAGAATCATATCGGATAAATGATATTATTAGCAATCGAGTAGGTATAAATTCCTTCATGGCTATGACGGAAAATCTTACGTCCAAGCGGGCGTCTTGCTAGAGAAAAATTGCATTGTGAAAGAGGAACGTGACAACAAGGCGGTGACTTTTCATGCTAGTTTCGAAGAGGGGAAATTCCCGCTTGCTAAGGCTGGTTAAATCCGGACTTCTTCCAGTAACAGTGGCAGTTTCCCTTAGACTGTAGTTTATGTAGAATTAATTATTTTATGAATGAAAACTTAAGAAGCTTTTTCAAAACTAGGAAAAATTGAAATCATTATACGGATACAGCATGTTTCAAAAGTCCTCACTCAAACCTTATCCTATATCACCCGTCATCTTATTTATAGTATAGTTACATTTCGCTTTTGTGGCTGAAACAATCATATTCCATTGTTTCTTTTTTGCTTTGTCTTACAAGTCAGCATGAATTCCTGAAGAGATTTCAACTACATATGCCACCCATTAGCCATATAATGAAATCAAAATGATGTCATTTTGAAAATTGTTTTGCTTCATATTTGAATTAGGGAGCTTAATTCAAAAGTCATATCTGTTTTTTATATTTTATTATATTTAAAAGACTTATCTCTTTATATTGATAAAAAGTGTTTTAAAATGATTTTCAACTGAAAAACAAATCCTCCTCTCTCTCCCCCAAAGAGAATTGATAGGAAAGACATTTTACTTCACAATTATCTTAATTTTGGTGTTTATAAAATAATTTAAAAGAATTTTATAGCAGAGCACGAGATTACAAATGCAATGAGTGGCTGCTACGGGGGCTCTTTGTCCGTGAATTAAGTAAAAGAAAAGGACGCAAATGTTGAAAACTGTTTAATGAAATGCAAATTTAGAATAGCCCAACAGCATGGTTGCAAGAAGAATAACAACATTACGAGCAGTATGACAGAAACAGTGCCAAGTAAGACATCGTATCAACATAAGAATCAAGGAAAGAAAGTACTCAAGGTGTTCAAAGGACTTGCCATATTGAAACTAAACATGCTTTACGTGTTGCTATTCATGCAACTGCGCTGTTGTGCTATTCTGAATTCATTAATCCTGTGTAGCTCCTGGAGGCCGCGGTGGCCTGGTGGTAAGGTATCGGCTTCAGGCCCGGAGGTTTCCAGGTTCGAAACCCGATTCCACTAAATACCCATCGTGTATTCGGGCTGTTTTAAGTTAAGTCATATTTAAGGGTCCTGACATCATCTCGCTGGTGTGGTGCGGAAGATTGGAGAGGGGGTGCCAACCCAGATGTTATTCTCCTCATCTAACTGTGGTTCAAAATGACGACGACCATCCAAAGTTAACCCTCGTGTTGCTTCAAAACGGGACGTTATTTTAACTGAATGAAACCTGTGTAGCTCATTTTATTTGGTGAAAATTTCACCTGACTTAAATTACTGGCAAAGAATCTCCTGTAGTGTTTCCACTTTGCATTCGTGATCCCATGGACCGTTTCAATATTGACTTGTTTCTGTGTGTCTGAGTTTGTCTAAGGATTTTTGAATCACTCTGTATGAAGTAAAATTAAAGAATTTGTTGAAAGTTTTGGATATTATCCTCAGAGAGTTATATTTCTATTACCATCAACTATTCCACAAAAGATGTAAGTGCTACAAATTAAATCAGATAAATAAAAATAAAGATGTCATTGAATGCCGCTATACATAAAAATAAAATTGTGATTTAAAAATTTCACAGTTGTCCTTATTTGCATTTTTCTTGTGATAACTTTGAAAATATCAATAAAAACTGAAGATATCTAGGATTATGTTTCATTAAATTTTTCTTATTACTATGCCATTTCTCACCTTCTTAACACGTTCATGTCCAAATGGACAAAGGAAATTCCAACTTTCTATTAAAAGATTTAATTAAAAGGCAAACGATTTATTATGTCACTAAAAATTCAACACAGTTAGAAGCGAAGGATAAAAATCCTTGAGTTTAAGCGCTCCCAAAAACTCTCCACCCATCAATAATACAACATAACAGAAAATAATTAAACAAGCAAATCGCAATCATCCTTATCACAGTCGTAGTATTTATTAAATTTTTGATTCTTGGTTTACTAATGATATTTATTACAGATATAAACTTCATTGCTGTGGTGCGGAGCGAAAATTTGGAGGTGGATCGACGGCTCATGTGCCGTCCTCGTCATCTGAAATCCAATAAATATTACGTGGTCTCTCTCATAACAATCCTCGTGTAGCTCTTAAAAACGCGGCGTTAATCTATTTTAATACAAAAGTATAATAAAAATTAGAGAAAAAACTAATTTTTAAATAAATATGTATTAAATGAATATTTTTTATCTCGTAATCTCGCTCCTTTCCTCTGTAAAACTGTTAAAATTTCGACTATTACTTTAGCGATCTCTCCGCAATTTTGTATTCAAATTATTGTCGATTCAATGGCGCCACTTTCTTATGTAATAGCTCAAAATATATAATTTTTCGTTTTGATTTCGATTCATAATTTTAAAAATAATTAAACATGAATTTTTTTAAAATATTGCACTAGGCATTATATAGTTAGAGAAATGGAAGATGAACAAATCGAAACTTCGAAAGCGAACCTTGCGTGAAATTGAAAAAAAAGGCCTGGGCTAGTGGCCAAACAGGAGGATACGAAATTCCTGTTATGGCTAAGTTCAAAGACATTCGCCTTCGCCATTATATCACTCAGTTCTGTGCAATGAGCGAATTTTACTGCATTACAAAACTGCTTGGTGTGCAGGCACATCCTATGTCTGTCTTACTTCTTTATTGATTTTCTTTTTCTTCCCTCTTTTCTATCTTTTCAGTTCATAGTCAAACTATCAGAGCTGAAAATTAAGCAAATAAGACTAAAAACGAAAATACGAATTTGTCACCCTCTCACACCGAGCGAGGCGACTCGGGCGGTCTAAAAATTTCTCCTTAACAGCGACGAAGGCCGGTCTGATACTGTTGGATTCTTTTCAGAGAAACTGCATGTCTAAGTGCGAAAAAATGTGCATTATCAGCTTTATAAGTAAGATCTGAATGTACTTCCTTAGGTCTGACCAAATGTTAATGATAGGTGAGGTATACACTACCAAACTTCGTATTTTTTCGAATATCTCCCAAAAGGCTGGATGAATTCCCTCGAATTTCGAACATATAAAGAATATGATTTAACTCCCAATTTACATCAAAGATTCGGTCACGAGAGTATTCAGGAGACCGACCAGAAATTGATGACCTCAAAGAGGGATTTTGGCTTACACTGGTTGACTGAAAGCTATTAATGGTTTCCAACTTTCATCAATTCTGTTTTGGGATGTGCGTAATTTTTACAATCATTTTCGTAAAAATAGCACGAATATTCAGGAAGATATAAAAGTTTCTTTAAAAAACCCGAAACTTTTCCACATGTTTTTTTATTATAATTCACAGAGTTTTCTTTGGAAATGAATGCATTCCTTACAGAGTACGCAGCAATATTTTAGAGGAATATTGCATTAAAATTTCTTGTAATTGCGTTGAGTAGTAAAGGAGATATTACCATTTGTAGTAAATAATATTTTACTGCGCATGCGCGACAGGTATAGTAATTTTTCTTTAACAGCTTCAGAGCCATATATATAGCGCAACTTACATAAAAATTCCGCTTCAAAACCGTAAATATTTTAAAAGATATCGGCACTTTATCCAACGCTATTTTACTTTTAAAGCCACCTGCTGCCTCCAGATGGCGTTTGCGCACCCATGTTCCTATTGGATTCTGAAAGTTTATTGTATGCATGTTCTTTTAAATCGCCCTGCTTACTAGTTCCTCCCGCACAGAGTATCTGCGCTTTATTAAATGAACACAATGCATTTTTGGCCAAATTGGCTCATCCTGGCTCATGAAACTTCAGCTAGCCAAAAATACAGAGCGTGTCATCTATCTTCAAGAAAGAAGTTGATCCAAAGTGACGGATTCAGCGCTACAAAAAATTCTCTAAGACAAAAACGTAGTGTGTATAACGGAAAAGCACCCAATATACAATAATAATCTCCATGATGTTCTCCTCAATTTGTGAATTTAATACGATTTCCCCGTCACTTTCTTAAACTGTTCTGACGTTGATCTGAACGTTCTATGGCTTGCCTAAGCCCATCTGCTTTATTTCTAACTGATCTCTTTAGAATAATTTCATTTAAAGTTTTATTATATTGTAAGAAATATTGTCAACTCTTCGTCTTAAACTCGTTTTTTAAAGAGAAAAAGTTGTTTAACATCAGATCGAATGTAGTAATAGGCTATACTTATAAATTATGTCTAACATGGCTACCGGTTTTGTTTTGTAAGCAAACCGCTCGTTGCCATCTTCGAAAGAGAAATTAACCTCTTTTCTGTCTTAAGTACCTCAGTGTTTTCTATATATAGATATCCAGTACACTATCAGATACTTCTGGTGGATTCATTCATTTGAATCCATAAATAATAAGTAAAAAATTAAAAATGAAATATAAATAAGTTTTTAAATTGCAAAAGAAATAAAGGTAAAATGTAGAAATGCTAACTATAGTTAAAACTATAAATATTTTTTCAATATTTTAGTTGATAATTTTAATATGATTGTATAGTTATTCTAATTTTATCAAATGTTTATTTGCAAGAAGAATTTTATCATTGGTTGATCACACAACAGAAAGCAGTATAATTCGTTCAATTTTGAAAACAATCGCAGAGTGCCAGAGCAATTTTTTTTTCTTTCATTTCGCTGAAAAACATTTATTTGATTTTTCATTTGAATAAAGTACATAAAAAACAATTGCTTTACATAATCAATAAATAGCAGGTTTTCCTTCTTCATTATTTTATCACAACTTTTAAGAATGGGTTTAAAAATTGGTTCCTATGAAAAAAAATTGTTATTAGCTCCAAAAAATTTAGTAGTTATCACAAATGTTTGTCTATGAATTGTATTTAATCAAATAATAACATATTATTAAAATTTGAAACAATACAATTTTAATTAATATTGTTAATAAATGAAAGCGTATAGAAAGTAGCATGGATGGAGTTAAATGGATTAAAAATAAGTTTTAAGTGACTTTACAAATCAAATCTTATCTAACTTTAAGAGCCTCAATACGTTCACATAACAATAGACGGGGCAGCGTTAGCCGCTGTTTATGTAATAAACAGAAGGATCTCTCTAATCAAGTTATGAAAATATGTTTACGGGATTACTTAACACACAAGAAAAAAATCAAGTTTTGTAACAATTATAGCCATTTTTATTATCATTCAGAAGAAAGATTTTTAAGAAAAGTAGATCTGGAAGTCTTCTCATACATTTATTTACAATATTAGCAAACAATATTATCTTTTATGACTCTTTTAGCGTGAAGATTATACAAAACGTCGAGCTTGGCGCTATCTGCTTAGTTACGAAAGTTTTCATAAGAGGAATAAATATGTTGGGTTAAGGATTTTTAAAATGACTAATGATTTAATCGTTTTTGAAAATTTTGTGTTTCCCACCTGAATCTGCAACAAATATTAGAAAATCTCACAAAATTTTCGACAGGATATAATGTTTATTTTATGGCACTGCTCTAATTTGTTTTCATTCTTTATTAGGAGACCAACCTTTAAGATAAGTTTATGAAGTGAACAAAGTTCCGTTGTATAATTTATTTCTGTGAATTTCATACCCTTTGGCAGTGTTGTCTTTATTGTTACTATATTGTGTTTTTAAGCATAGACTATTTTTTGAAGTCTGAAGTAATTAAAAAATCCAGTACCTTAAATGATATTCATATAAGAATTAAGTGCATTACTCAGCCGGTATTCTTCAAAGCATCACATCAGAATGGTATTAACAAACAAAACATATTCGTAGATTATAAAAATTACTTCTTTCTGATTTAAGCTCTATTTGGTGTATTCCAAAAAACAGTACAGACTTGAAAACAGAATTATTTCTCAATTCGAGTTTAATTAAAACACTTAATAGGAAATATATTTTAAAATGTTGAATGATATTTTGCGTAGCTGCGAGTAATCTGCAGCAATGGTAATCGAACGAAGTGGCTAACAG
>BGPR01028978.1:0-19582 GCA_013235015.1 Araneus ventricosus | reverse complement strand
ATTTTGCAGCCGGATAAATAAGCAGTCTATCCAGAAATATCTCCTCTATACTTTATCTTCTCGATCTTACGTTGGCAATCAATTAATTACTCCTTACGCAGATTTCTAGGTCGTTAAGTGCCGCGCTTTGGTGACGAATGCTAAAAAAACATAAATAGAATTCAGAAATATGGTAGTAATTCCTACTTACATTTTGCGGTCAACCTCGCTTTTCATCAACGCTTCGTCTCTTCCTGGTATTCTTCGTATGGCCTAAATCCCTTGTCAGATCGGAACTTAAAAACTCGAAACGAAAATATTAAAGCGCAAATAATTTAAGCAATGATTGAAGAGGTGTGGACAGATGTAAAATTTTCAATGGGTCATTTTTTCCGACATTTCGTCTTTTTGATGTAAATACATCAGAGTATCTCAAAATTGTAAGCATGCTTCGAATAATAATTGCACAATTAATAACTTGCATCAAATTGTCATAATTGGAATAAATAATTACGTATTTAGATTCTTGTAGCTGTTGAAAGTTTTAATAATACAATTAATATAATATTTTTTTCAATTTATGCAATTATAATCTTTTACATTAAAATGGTACTCTTTTCATAAATAATAGCTTAATTGATTGTCATAATTACAGCTTCTCGACAACTGGTTGTCCTCGTCTGACAATGGAACACCATGTCAACTTACCAGGTGTCAACTGTGTAGGTAGCTTGTAAGCATGTGGATTAACTGGGCCCTTCTTCTCTGAGAATATTGTTAGCCAGGATTGGCTCTTGCGCCATTAAATCTCAACCAACAAACAACTCTGAGAATATTGTGAATGATTTCCACTCTTCATTTCTTCACGACTTCTATCCTTGTCTTTTAAATATGTCGGTAAAAACTGTCTTTAGCACACAGCGAAAAAATATTACTCACGAGAACAGTTTCTACAATTTAAAAGTAACATAAGTTTTAATTAAAGAGAACATTTCATAAGAAATAATACCTAAGAAATTTTTAAAAATTATTTGCAAGTGTTTACAAAGTTTCGTAACAATGCATTTGCCTGTCATATGTTTGCAATCCTCTCACTCACATTTTAAACCTCAAACTTCGAGTTATGTTAATTACTATTTAGATGGAAGGCTAGCAATAGGTCCACAAATAGGGTGTCCACAAAATCTCTTTACAATTTCTAGATTTTAATGAGAAGACAAATGAGTTCACAAATCTGAGAAATAATCAGAAATGGGGAACAGACGTTAAAATATTTTTGCCTCATTTAATACACCTATGAATGGGCGCCATTAGTTGCATGGAAGACATCAAAATGGAGTTTGATTTTTGCCATGCTCTGCCATTATTTGGTCATTTCTTGACCACTCTTCTATAATATAGTCTCACCAAAGGTGATAATGGCATCAGTTCATTCCTTTCTTTATTCGATACTGTTCCTGTCTCCATGAATTTCTTTTGCCATGTGCAAATTGAAGAACATGAAAGTAGATGTTTGCCATACTTATTCGCGTAGTTTCATTAAATATGAGTATCCAGTTTTGCTTTAATAAACCGCGATACACAAAGTGCCTTTTTTCTGAAGAATAGGCACTTTTTCGGGGTTTATTCAACAAGCTCTCTTTCATCATGAAGGTACTGTAAATTCAAAAATGCAATGTGATCAAAACTTTGATGTTAATTGGCTATGTGTAAAATTACCTCAAACATTACAAACTATCTCATTAACTACTTTTTCACCAATTTTTCACTTTTTTCAGCGAAGTGAGGTGATTTTTTATTCAACTCTGTAATAATATAATATAATTCAATGATAATATAATAAAATAATAACATGGTTGCTTTCTTGGCCTAGGAAGAAAAAAATTTTTAGATATGAGTAGAACATTTGTTTCGTTATTTTCCACGATTTAGAAATCCTATCGTTAGAAAACAAACGAATTCAACCGCATTTTACATATAAAAAAAAACTTTTTTAATAGTTTTTACTAATTATTGATTTCGTTTTTATCTTCATCAATTTGCTTATTTTTACATCCTACTCAAAAGAGAATAAGGTAAGATATTCTGTGAATAAATCCCAGTTTATTCGAATTGTCGAATACAGAAACCTCATGCGTTAATAATATCAAAAAGCTGGGAGCTTTAAAAAAACTGATTTTTCAATCAATGATTATTTTTTTTACCTGGTGGGTTTTATATGCCTATAACGTGATTTTTTACCTGACTCTTGTCATTTCTTCACTCATTATGCAAATACCCCTTTAGAATACGAAAACTGCATGAACACAATTTGAAAAAATAATGACTGCAATCACCGATTAATTTATTTGCGTCGCTTTCAGCGAAAATAAACGAAAATGCGAAGGAGTTCACGATTTAGCACTGCATATTTTCAATTTAATAAACCAGTTCTTAAAAGACTTCTGTTGATTAAATAATGAAGACGGTTGAATCCTCTAAATGTTAACTATTTTTGCTAAACATAATAAAATCGAATGTCATTATTTCTCTTTGATCAAAATAAAATTATTTGACTCAAAAAATAGAAATGCAATCGTGATTAATACACTAATGTTCTTTCGCATTATTGCATTGTACTATTCCCATCCAAAATATTCAACCTGGTTGCATATTTTCAGCAAATAACAAATTATTAAATAAAGTAATGCATTATTTTCCTTTTTGAACCTTCAACTGTCTAGCCTTGATATAATTTCTGCCTTTGAAAACAAAGCATCTTATTTATTCTTACGAGAAAGTGATGTTTGTCAAATATTTGCCGTGTTTATTTGCATTGGTTCAATTTCTCGAATATAAATAAGAATGTTTATTGATACATTTTTCCGATTTATATTGGTATCCAGAACTGTAACACTCAGCTATGTTTATATTAATATTGTTATTATTTATCTATTTACGAGGTGATAGATAAACCACAATGGATGAACTGTTATTAGATTCGTAATTTTTTATTAAAAACATGCGTTCATTGCACATATACTTATTGCGATATAATTTCAGATACAGATATATAAAAACAAGTCTGAAACACTAAATATATTAATTAAGTGCTTGTGAAATGAAACAATTTCTTCTTTAAATGAAAGGATTCGTCTTTTTTGCCCCGTTTCCAAGACAATAAATTGAATTTCAAGTTATGACAACAAAATCACAAAAAAAAACATCCAAAAAAAGACGCCGAAAGAGGTAAGACAAAAATGATGTTAGTCGCTTATTGATTTTAAAAGAATGATGAAATTTAAAAGTTTTGAGGGAATTTTTTGATTGAAGAAATTTTGCTACTTAAAATTTTAAGAACATCATATTGATTTGGGCTTGTTTTTTTTCCTCTTAAAAATTTCTCATGGTCATTCGATATCATCGGTGTCCGCATTGTTATTCCTATTTCCACACGATTAATTTCAAACTTAGCAAAAATACCGAAAATATTTAATAAAATAGCAATAAGAAGAGAAATCCTGTTAATGTCTTTGCACGAAAATGTTATCGCTTCTCAAAATGTATCATATTTACTTGTGAGATTTGTGAGTGCTAATATTCTCGAAATATAAAAGTTCCGAAGATAAGAATGTGATATTCACAACCTTAGAGTGAAAGACTCTATACTTAATCAGTGGCGTAGCTAGGCTAACTAACACCCGGGGCATTACATAATTTTTTCGCTCTCCTCGGGATATTTCAATTTAAAAAGTAACATTAACGTACTAACGTTTTGTCCCCATAGCGCCCCCTAAGATTGGCGCCCGGAGCATCTATACCCCCCTTGCCCCCCAGTCACTACGCCACTGTACTTAATACTAATACACATGTGTTTGTGGGATGCAGATTTGAAAATGACATTAATTATCAGATGAAACTCCATTCATCTAATTCAAGCATCTGAAACTTGAGACACGCAGCCATTATTTTTGCGACCCGCAGCCCAACCAGTCTAGCAGTAAATAACAAGGCCGTCTTATCCAATGGGCTTATTGGGTTGTGGCCCAAGGGTGCCTACAAATTTACTATAGTGAGTGAATCAGTGAGTCATGGTATTTTTCTTTTATATATGAAGATATACAGAAAAAAATTGATATAAAGTTATTCATTTTTCGATAGATTTTAAAATTAATACTTTGAGGTTGTCACTTCTAGAAAGTTAATAATACTACAAAGATTTAAAACAGTGGAGATGTGCAATTAAGTATTTGGAAGAATGTAACAATAATCTCTTTTTTTTTTCAGCACTTTTCAAAATCTGCCAAAATAGAAAGATTCATTTTTGTGTCCCACATGAACTTAGATCTAATTTATTTGGCTATAATTGTCCTTTGAATTTAACAATTTTTATTGAAATGCTGTTCGAAATTATTAGTTAATCCAAAGTTTTACTATTTAAAGCGGAAAAGTTTCCTTTTTAAATGGTAATTTTCTTCGATCAAAACAGACTTTTGTCCGTATATCTGGCTATTAAGACTTGAATAATCACATAGCAACTGTAGTGAAATATTGGAATCTGAGCTTCGATGCTTTTCTTAGACATTCTATTTATATAATTGCCTATCTTAAACAATTGTAATTTTTATACATTTCTAAAAATCAAAGATAGTTATTCAGATATCAATGACTGTAGTGGTTTAGTATTGCTTATTTGCATTGTTTTGCAAGCAGTACATATGCAGGGGTGGCGCCAGAGGGTGGACCGGGGATGCTGTGCCCCCCCCCCACACACCCACACCGGGGAAAATTTTTGTACGGGTTATTCAACCGCAGTTGTTATATAATAATCTGGCGAAAATTTGAGACCAATTTCAATACATTCGTCCCCCCATACAGCAGGGGTGGTGCCCTCCTGTTGGGGAAACCGTGGCCCCCGTCGGGCAAACTATAAAGCCATTCATGTACATATGCACTGATATTTATTAAACGTGGTACCTTTAATAAACATAAATTTCTTTATAATAATTGGTTCCATGTTTTGACGCTAGATGACACCACCGATTTCGAATGTGCAGGACTTTACTTTAATTACTCTATAGAGTTCTATAATTTTCCGAGGGGGAGTGTTTTGTTTTTTATGAATACAAACGGCAATACATAGCAAATATTATTAGGTTGTTGTAAAGAAGTGCGGTGATTACGAATCTGCGGTTTGCCACCAAAAATTTTTATTGGAATTTTAATTATAGCCAAAAAGCAAGAAAAACATTTTTCCCCAGTTTTTTTTATTATAACTCAAAAACTATCAATTTTTAGTATATTATCATTATATATCAAAATAAAATTTCCTACAACTTAGGTCTATACAACTTTTGCTGCACTGTTTGTTTCTGAGCTGACGAGCCACCACGACGGAGAATCGTTGATCAATTGAGTCGAAAACTTGATGCAGATAATCTATTTTGGTACCAAAACCACAAAAATTTCATTCGTCTAATTCTCTTTGTTATCGAGTTCACATGCAGAGAATGTTTTTTTTTTTTAATAAAAACAGTTGAGGTGTCTGAATATATTTCTTCTTATCTACCGAGAAAAAATTGAGGAACTATATTTTTGTGTTATTTCATGAAAATGAGTTGGCATCATTTGAATAGCCGAACAGAAAGAAAACAAAACTAGCGATTGATTTGAAATTAATTTCGCTGCTGAGTGGTCTACGTGTGGTGTCCTTGAACTTGCTATCTTGTGCATGATGATATGTGAAAAGTTGATATCGCTTAGTGACACTAGGAGAGTATTAGATGAAATTTACTTTGGGCGTCACATCAAATCCGTCTTTACTGCAACTTAGAAATGGATAAGCCTGAGAAATCAAAAGTTTTCCCTATCTACATTGTGGATGCTTTTACTGAGCATTCATTTAGTGGAAATCCTGCAGCAGTGTGTTTGATACCTCCTGCTGATGTAAGATTCCATATGCATTGTGTAGAGCATTTAAAATGTAATTTTTCAAAATAGTGATAATGCATTAACACTGTAATCACTCCGATTTTTATTTATATGTCTATTCATAAACGTTTATCATGTGTTTTAGTAAATTAAATAAAACGTTTTCACAAATAATCACTTGGGAAAATACCTAATCAAAGAAAATTTTCATTTTCTTTCTCCTGCTAAATTAGGGTATCTATGTAGTAAATATTGGAAAGTAAAATTCTTCAGAAACTAACTTTTTGAAAATTAAATCAATTCAATTTTTTTAATTATGAATTATTCACAGATAAGTACGAAACAGAACAATCCAGGGAATAATCAGGTTAGGTTTTATGGTGCAAGATGCTATGCTGCATCTGATGTGTGTCATATAATTAAATTTAAACTTTTAACTGAACTACTGTTAATAAGCTTGTTGAAACAATCTGATCCTGAAGAAATTAATCAAATGACAATCTAGTTTCTTATTCTGTTGCAGGATTTCCGTCTTTATTAGGGAGTAATAAGGAAGGACACCAAATCTTTCCTTGCTGTAAGTCCAGAATAGAGAATACAAAATCTTATATTTTGGGTTTACTCCCCACCCCAAGTGACTTAACTAATTATTTTTGTTCTGAATAATGCTATTTGAAGGTGGATAAAACATGTTTTGTCATGAAATCAAAATTTTAAAATCTGAAGAATTTTATATGTAGATTTTTAAATGAATATGTGGATAAAATTATATAATAAATATGATTTATCCTATTACTAATTCTGCTTTTCACAATTTTGCAGGATGTTGGAGATGATATAAAACAAAAAATTGCAGCTGAAATGAATCTTTCAGAAACTGCTTTTCCAAAAATCTTAAATGATTCTGATACTTTTCAAAATTGTAAGCTTAATCGTTTAATTTTTTTGCATTTGCATGTATTAAGTGTAAACTGTGTCATTTTCTATATTTATGAGGAATGGTGTATTTATCAGTTTGCTAGATCTAAATTATTTGATTAGCTGTGTATAAAGAAAGTTGTCCTAATTAATTGTCTACCTTTGCTCATCAGAATCATATAACACATTCTAAGTATTTCAGTAAAAATTAACTGTAGAGTAGAAGGATGAAGTTATTCGCTTAACCTGAATGAAATATCTAAGATTATGTTACAATCTTTATTGAGATTTTAATATATGCATTAACTATTTTGCTCCCCCTAGGAAGGTTTTTACTATGTCTTCCAAGTCCTTCTTTATATCTGTCTTCATCTCTTGCACAGTGCGACTTTTTGAATAAAAGGAATTGTCATCTAATTGTATATATATTTAAGAGGTTTAGATGCAAACAGTGAATTTCTTAAGTTTTAGATGTGCATGTTGTAAGAAAAAATGGTTCTATTCCATTAGTAGGGTCCCAGACAAACAGAGGCGTAGCTACTGGGGTAAGGGGGCTATAGGTGCCCTGGGTGCCAGTTTGAGAGGGTACCATGGAGACAAACATTAGTGCGTTAATGCATTTTTAAAGCAAATTATGATATGTGGGCATTAAAAATAAACATGCCTAGATCAAGGATGAGATTCTTCCGCTTTTTCGCGAATTTCCGCTTTTTTTGTGATTTTGAAGAAATTTGCTTTTTGTCTTTTTTTCTCTCAAAATTCCGGTTTTTTTTTTTTTTTTTTTAACCGCAAAAATTAGCTTTTTCTTCCGAAAATTCCGCTTTCATACAAAGAAAAGAAACCTTCCTACTTTCCGTTTTCGAAAGAAAATCCTGGGAAAATATGCTTGACCGTACGGCTCAACTCCACCGGTTAGGAAACTAGTTGATTCATCTTCTACTGACGAATCAACATTATATCGGCAATCTCTACAAGGATGAATATTCTAATATTCAGTGCCATTCAGAGTATTAAATACCACCTTTTTTGCAGAAAACAAAACCTCTGTGGCATATTTTGCAAAAAAAAAAAAAAAATTGCAAAAAAATGTTGAAAACAAAAATAATTTGAAAACTAAAGGACATTTTTTGGGGAGTACAAATAGGAAGAAAAAACAAAAAAAAAAAAAAAAAAAAGGAACAAAAACAAATAAATAAACTACATAGAAAAAAGAAACTGCTGTCAAAAGAGGCAGCTAAAAAGCTGTGTGCAAATGCAACAAAAAAGCAGAGAATAAGACATAAATGAAAAAATAAAACATGATTTACCTAGAGATAGTATTCTAGAGATAGTGTAGTCCCGACAACTATGCCAGTAATTAAACAGAGATACTAATGAAGACTGTGCAAAAACTTTAACCTCTACTGAAAATAAACTTGCAGATGATGCAAACACATGCTTTATTGAAGAAAAATCTGTCAAAGATAGGAGGCCTCCAAAACAAGGGGTGAAGCGTGTTAATGGAGATCTGTTACCAACAAAAGCTACACAATTTAAAAAATGGAAGAAAACCACTTCTTTAACAATTAAGGAAATGTTTCAAAGGGTTTCAAATAGCAATAATGCTAAATGAATCTGTCATTGTAACTGTACAATATCTCAACCCCTCTTGCTTTATAAGGTGCAAAATCATTGTGCTGTTACTTTTGCAAAAATTTATAAAAATAAAAGAAATAAAACAGAAATCAGTATACGATACATTATTATAATTTATAAAGAGCTAATACTCTTTACACAATTGCATGAAGCAAAAGAAATTATTTGTCCTTATTTTTATTTATTTTTTGAGCTAACTTTTATCAAAAGGCTATTAAATATAATTCTTCTCAGACTTCTGTTGGGTGTATGTTGAATCGCAGTGATGTACAGGTGGTAAATATGTTTTAATGTCTAATTTTGTATTTGCACCTGATGATGTGTTAAACTTGTTTGTTAACTTTTAATGTGAATGACTAAATAATAATTTAATGTTCTTTTTCTTATTTATACATACTGAATTATATATAATTAAGTTATTAATTATTATAGTGTAATATTTTCATCATATTGTGTGTTCTGATGTTTTACTTCTTAAAACATCTTTCGCGTATAAATTATGGCACAAATGTTTTGCTCTCGTATGATTTCAGTCTTTTTGCTTTTTTGCCAATCTCATCCCTGCTAGATGTCACTTACACAAGCTAAGCCAATGATGGGTGGGAGCAAAAGACGGATATTATGACTCTGGTGCCTCTTACCCTCACTTTGCCACTGCAGACAAAACCTACCAAATCTTAGCAATAACTCATAACCAGAATAGTACTGAAAAAATAATATTGAAGTATACAGGATTATTAAATAATATGAAAAACTGCTATATTTCTAGTAGAGTCCTTGATGTAAATATTACCATTTTTTTAGGAAATTGCAGTATTCTGATTACTTCTTGATTAAAATATGTCCTTGAGGGATAAAATAAAATGTTTTATACGTTAAAGTACGAGTTGTGATCATCTTTATAAAAGGTTATGCCAACCATCAGAGGTAAGCCTAGTGAAGATCTGTATGTTGCAGATATTGTAATAAAAAAGAAAGAAAAAAGGGGGAGATGCAATATGCGAGCTTAGAACACAAAATATGAAATTTTATTTATGGCTTATATGATACTTTGATGACTATATGTTGTTTATGTTACTTTTAATCTTCATTAGGAACACTGTACTTCCTTTTCTTTAAGAATAAAAAACTATTATACAATTTTTTTTAATTGTTATTTTTCTTATCCTTTTATAAATATTTTTCTGTTTTCATTTGCAGGCAAACGTTTTTCTTTAAGATGGTTCACACCATCTTGTGAAGTTCCCTTGTGTGGTCATGCTACACTAGCCACTGCTGCAGTGTTGCTAAAGGAGTGCAGTAAGTACTTTGATGATTTAATTATATTCAGCAACTGCTCAATGAATACTTCTTTTAAAAAGAAACATATGACTACATTCTGGTTTTATTCCATTGTAGTTAATACTTTATGTCTGGGCCTAGAGAAATGTATACTTACAAAAACTGTGCTTGAAATAATTCAGTAGATGCTCAGAATAACTTGGTAATGACTGTTCAGTGCAGATGGACACAAGAATGCAATTGGGAACACTCTCCAAAACACTTGTTTTGATATATAACTATTATCACAAAACTTTACATAAAAATTGTAACTCTGCATTTAATTATTATATTATTAGTTATGTGTTTTAGAATAATTAAGAGTTCATTCAATTTTGCACAGCAAACTAAGCATGGTTAGGTGAACCTGATGGTGAACAACTATTATTGAATTACTTTTGTGCACCTGACATCCAAAATATAGAGGTTGGTTTCCAATTGCATATCTCTGTTCAATTAATCTTATTTGGTTATAAGATTAATATGCACCTTCAATGTCCTGTTATACAGAAGTATATTTTTTTGTAAAAAGTAGTTAATTTGTTTTATGTTGCATCTTGCTATACTATCCTGTTTGTTGGTATACTATTGAATCTACATAAGGACTATTAGAAACTGGCATCATAACTTAAATTGCCATCATATAACAAGATCAGCATCTGCTTTGGTATCTATTGTCCAATTTACCTTGCAACACTAACTTGAGGATTTGTTCCTCAACAGATATTTATTTTTGAATAATATTTACCTCTTATTAAAATGACGTAAATATTTTAAACTTGAAGGAAATCCACTGTATTTTAAGGATTCTCTTATAAATCTTTCTGTATGTAATTTTAATTACTCTATTATAATTCTTACTATATCTAAAATTTATGTGAAAGCTGTAGCATTATTAAAACTTTAGAAATATTGGCACATTGCCCTGAATTAATGCAAAAATGTTTGAAAATTGATGATTCTTTTTAAATATGTCATTACTGCAAAAATGCTAATATTTCTATTTCTTAATATTCTGTTTTTAATGCTTTATTCCTGTTGTTATAAAGATTCTTCATTAGTTCATATTAATATGTCCTTTGCTTCCCTAAAAATTGATTAAAATTCTTTAGGTTTCCTTTTCTGTTAAGAATTTGAACCTGCCAATTTTTGAATTTCACTTCTTTAATTTCTTGAAACATTAATTCCAGATAATGAGTCCCAGGTTATAGAGTTTGAAACTCTCCGTGGCATTTTGAAAGCTGTAAAAGCACCAAATAATAGAATACAGATTGATTTACCTGCATATGAATCGCATCCAGTAAGTTCTTTTGTTTTGAATTTTCAGTTTCTGTTCTTATATAAAAATTATATTTTGAACTATCTAAATCTGGAATACCTTACTTCTGTTATCTTTGAAAGTCAGATTTATATAAGTCACATTTTATATAAAATTTAACTAAATTTGTTTTTAAAAAAACAGCCCAAGGGTACACATTCCCACCCTCTAAAGTATGTTTGTTCCAAATTCTGTAGCTCTAGATCAGTGGTGTGTAAACCGTCTGTTGCAACCCCTTTTGCTATCACAAGAAAATTTTTGGGGGTTGCTAAATTCAAAGAAATTTGTTTGACAATAAAAAACATAAGACTTTTCTTCAAATAACGTGGGCACGACTCCTCTGGGGATCCCAAAAAATTTTATACAAAGTGAAGGGGTCGGAAATGAAGATAGTTTGCGCACCACTACTCTAGATCCAGTGGTCTGCCATGTTGAGTGCCAGCAAACACAAACTGATCCACACACATTCTCCTTTATTAATAGAGACAAGTGATTATTGGGTGCAGCTTAAAGTTTCTTGTTAAACATTGTTTCTACAGCAAATGATTTAAAGCTCCGAAACAGTTCAATGCTTATTACTCTTGGTACAATTCTACCAGTGGACTGCAATCATCTCCGTCTTTAAATATTGGTGCTACTCCAAAACTATCAATATTCAATCTTATCAATGACTGGGGCTCTGCTAACCATAGAACCATATTCTTTAACTAATATATTCGACTTGAACTCATTGATTTTATAAAATTTTTTAATCAAATGGATTAATAAGATTGCAATGATTTTTTTTAATAATTTTAGAATATAATTTTACACTGCACATAACTCATGTCCAAACATTCCTGAATTTGGTTATAATTACTACTAATGTTGGCTTTATGAAAATTAAATATAATTAATTTCTGATATTTAAATAGTCAGATTCAGTGCATTTTTAATGAAATTCAAACTGAACCATCAGGAGTGGTCTCCCCTAAACTTTCTCATATATTTTCTAACGCATGTAGAGAGAAAATAAGCTAAAAGACAATAAAACAAAGAAGCTTCTCTGACGCATTGGGGGGAAAAAAATAAGCTAAATGTCATACCACGAGTTTCCGAAGATGGTGTTTGACCAGCGAAGCAGGAAGATAATCAGAAGCTGGCGTGATTACGCAATAGGGCTGGGTAAGATAAAGAAAACCAAATTTGCAATTTAATACCTTTTTTTTAACCGATTGACAAAAAAATTGGACACAAATCTACAATTAAGGTTAGAAGGCCACATACAAAATTTCATTTATCTAAGTAATTTTATTAAGAAGTTATTGTTTTCAAAAGTATGCGATTATACAGACCGACAGACAGTCAACCCTCTGATGGATTTCGCCCAAAATTTGCTACGGACCTACATTCTTGATGGTAAAACTGTGTACAAAATTTTATCTATCTTGCGTTTTGAGTTATATTCACATGAACACGGACAAATAGACTTCCCATGGATGTATTTTGTCTAACATGCGATAGAAACCTACAAATTATGTGTAAAGATCGCATACCAAATTTCATCTCTCTAGCTTTAATAGTTTTCGATTTATCGTGTTCACAGACAGACATAATTCCAAAATTGTGTTTTTCGTACTCGGGGAGGTCTAAAAGTTGGAGGTTCATCAAAATCTTGAGTTTGAATTTTTTGATGATTGTATACTTCGTATACGAGAAAGTAATAACAAAATTGGTATCCAATTTATTTTAAATAAATAAATAAATTCTAGAATATTATGGCTAACATGTTTTAAAGAAGTTTCATCCATACTATGCATTTCATCAGCATTTCTTTTTTGTAAGTAAAATAATTTTCATATGATGTAACAAAATTTACATAGACTGTAAAGTAAATTACTAGGAAAACTGTCGGTCCTAAGACAGCCTTCTTTCTTAACCTGTCTTCAAAAGTTTAACCTTTTCAAGATAGACTTGAAACAACTAGATAATAAATTGGTCCTTGATAAAAAATAAATCCCTTGGGCTCAAGAGTATTACATTTAAGAGTATTTTCTCAAGTATCTTCTTCTTTATAACTTGTTTACGTTCATAGTCACTATCCATCCCAGGTCTCCGCTATATTTGAATAGTAGATACCTGTTCTATTTGTTATATGAACCAGAAGATTTCTGTTGTTCATATAACAAATAGATATAATATCAATAGCAAATATACAATAATTATATAATATAATTAATTAATAATAATTATATAATACAATAATTATAATCAATATGCAAATATACATATAGTTCCTATATGTATATTTGTGCTGCTGTTGTGCTTATTTTTACTAAAATAAACTTCACATTTCTTGCATTGTTGCTCTATTGAATTTCTTTATTGCCATTATTATTAGATGAATCATCCCTGAATTAATGTAAAAATGGCACACAATTTTTTTGTACAATTATGCACAAACCATTCGTTATACATGTGTTGACTTGATGAAGAAAGAATATTTAGAAATGTCTGCTACTGTGCCTTTAAATTAATTTTGGTATTTTTTTAAATGCGCTTCTCATTATTAGAGTTTATTTAAAATATGTCACATTCTAATTAGATAGCAAGATTCATTTTTAATAATTATTTTGATTTGTTGATTATGTTATTGTTTGTAAATATTTTTTCCCATTCTTATTGGAATTTCTAATGGGTTATTAAATAATTATTTAATATTATTTTAGGTGAATGGAAAGTATGACAAGCTGGTCAAGGTAAGAAAAATGTTTGTTATTTTTGGCTAGTAAATTACCACCTTGTTTTTGTTTGACATTCATTTCTTCAAAAAATCAATCTCTGGTCTTGCCATTTATAGGCTGTTGCAAAAGATTTACCTGTGAATGAAGTTGTTTTATCATCAGACTTCAAAAATCTACTAATCCGATTATGCGACACAGTTACAAGGTATACATTGTATTTTTTAACATTCTTATATTTGATTTATAACTTCAGTGTATGGTCTAACAAATTGATGGATTTTCAATTTTTAATAATTTTAGTTCTGTGTTATAATTACATCAGTAATAAAAAGTTTGAAATTAGATAATATCTTTTTTAGCAAATTAATGAACTTTTATAGTGACAAAAAAACAAAGAAAAATTCATTTCTGATCACATTTTGGGTAGATTCCTTTCTGGCATTGCCTGAGGGAGACAATAAACAGCACTATTTAACCCGCCCATCCATGTTAATGGAAATTATTTTTAATTTTAAAATAATACTAAGCTGATAAAATTGGCTTAAATTTATTTAATACAAGTACTTCAATATGTCTTCTATAGGAGTTTAATAAAATGAAATTTTTTTTTTTTTTGTATTTTTCTTTATATGCACACACAAATTAGCAAAATATATGATTTAAAGTTGGTCTTCGGACTAAGGAATTTATAGGAATACTGCCTATTTTAGTGATTCTCATGACATGACTTATGGTAATATATGTATCACACTTCACCTGTCTCTTTTTGTGAACTGGATAATTAAGGTAAATTTAAACCAATGAGTGTGAAAATCACAACTGAGTTTGTTGATGAGCCATGTAGCTCGGAAGGGGGAGGGGAGAGGAGTTGAAATATCATATAACTCCCTTACAATTGAAAGATATTCAACTTATCAACAGATAAATAAAAACAAAACCTTTGTACTGAAAGCTTTTCGATAGCCACAATTGCTTAAAAATTAGGGGCTGAAAAGTAATTTGTAATAAAATTGACATTTAAAATAAATTCTTTTAAATTATTTTCAATAATGAATCCTTTATTGTTAAAGTTTGATTTCATTTCATGAGAGTTACTTGGTGCAGAAGTTGCTTTTGGCTAACCTTCTCAGAACTCAATGATAAACTATACAAATATGTAGAACATATATGTGTGTGAATCCAATAAAATAGGTAAAATAAGAGCAGATAAATGTGTATTAATGGTAAAATTTATAAATTGTAAAACACTTTTTTTTTAAAGCAATATTGTCACGTAGAAATGAACTTGCTACACAATGTAACTAACTGAAAGATTTATTTGACCGTAGTACTCTACACAGACAGCACCACAGCTGAAGACTTATTCAGCTGTGGTCATTTTATATACCTGATTGAATGTTCTAGAACACTCCACCAGGGGGTTATTTACATAGATGAAATTTACATAAATGATATTTTGTATACAAATTAAATAAATCAAAATCATGATTGAAAACATAAAAGTCCAACGACTCGAACCCGAGTCTCTTTGCATTGCAGAACAGCGCCCTAACCATTCGACTATTAAGTGTTCAGCTAGACCGCGTCAATATTTAAGAACTGAAGTCACCACTAGCATGGTTTCTACTTAAATGTATATCTGAATAAGGTTACCTGCAATAAACAAAGCAATGTACTTAAACATTATGATAAAATCCTATGGATTTTTAAAAACTAAAAAGGTTAATATTTGAGATTTTGTGAGGCAATTCGCATGTTCTAAGAGAAATCATCTGGGAAATTATTTGACACTTTGAATCAAAGTGTAAAAGGAGAAAATTTCTAGTACTGAGGGTTTTGTACTCTCATACTCACTTAAACAGGAATGACGCTAGAGTGTGCCTGATGGGGGGGGGGGGCAATTTGTCCGCCAGGGCAGCACGATCTCCCCGACGAGGGGGACGAGTGTAATGAAATTGGTCTCAAATTTTCGCCAGTTTATTATTTATCAAATACAGTTGAATACCCCGTACAAAAAATTTCCCTGACGGGGGGCTGGCCCCCCCGGGTGCCCCCTCTGATGCCACCCTTGCACTTAAAGGAAATGAGCTCCTGAAGACCATAGTTGGCTAACTGCCTACTTTTACACATCTCATAACTGATACATTTCAGAGAGTATGTTTATAGTTAAAAATGTCTCATTTCTAGATTATTTCTACATTGTAACTAACCTCAAACGATTATTTTTCCAGAAAAGAATTTGAATCCTTTAAGACAAACCCCACAGAACTTTTGGCAGCAGCGGACGGTCTTATTGGTGTGATAGTGACTTTAAAAGGATCAAATGAAGAATGTGTTGATAGAGAAGGAAATCACTACGACTTTGTTTCTCGTTATTTTGCCCCTTGGTCTGGAGTTCCAGAAGATCCTGTAACAGGTATGTCTTGTAACGTTTTATTTTATATTTTCTTATGCTAAAGTTGCAACATCTGTTGAATTCATTTATTTACTGGCTCTAATTCTGACATTTTGTACAATGCCACCCTTTCTAAGAACTTGGTGATTGTACCATCTTTAATCCCCTAAAACTGCATAATTATGTCCTAAATTCTCATTGGCATTGTGGTAATGGATTTATCATATTAAAGTCCGTAAACTTAATCCCCAATAACTTCACAATCTGTTTTGTATAGTTGCTGAATGACAACAAATGATATCAGATCTTCAGACGCAGTGTAATACAGTAAAAGCTTAACTAACCAGCATGCTCAGGAAACGCCGATTTTTGGATACCTGAAAAGTCTGGATAGTTGAGTGTGATGGGAAAATGTGGGGGGGGGGTAGCCTTTTTTTTAAAGATTTTTTGCCCAAATAATTTGTTTTTGTCATTTTGAAATGTGCATTAAATATAATTTTAAAAAATACTTCTGTATCTTCTATAACATTGTATTTACAAAACATATTCTGTAGATTTTAATTTAACATTGATGATAAGAAAAGAAATATGATCTGTAGCCGAATTTTTACTGTAAATATATATATTGTAAAAATATAAACATAGAAATAGCTGACAAAACCGGAAAATATTCTGCTCAGCAAGCATAATAAAACTCTTTTAAGTGAACATAAATCGCAGATTGAATATGAAAACTAATTATCTTTTAAAAAATCACAAGAGTTATTGCGCAATACACGCGCCTCCAATTCTCCCGCACATGATATTACGTAATCGGAATCAACATCTGCTGGTATTCGGAGAGTAAATAAGTAAAGGAAAAGAAAGAGACTTACTAATCTGGCATAACCCCCCCTGGGGCTTTTTTCCCCCGATTCTGTCCCTTTGCTTTTTTTTTTTTTTGTTTTTTTTTTTTTTTGTCATCGATTTCGTTTCTAGGTCTCGTTTTTCGGTGAAAGGTGACCTTTTTTGGGGGGTTCTCACTTTTGCTTTTGAACCCTCCATCCCCACAAAACAAGTCTGTGTATGTCACAGTACTGTATATTGCTTTTTTTTTCCTTCTACGCCCCTCCATGTTGAGCGGATGTTTCATTCCAGAAATAAATTGTCCGTGTGAATGGAACAGCGCGGGTTCGCTAAATTTTGGTGAGAGGATGTAAAACTTTTAGAAAAACTCATTTTCTAATTTTTCTGGTTAGTTGAGCTTTCCGGATTCTTGAATGCCGGATAATCAAGAATTTACTGTAGTTTCATTTTCTATTTTTCAACAAGTTTTTACACAAAATTTTACATCTGAGAATTTTTTTTTTTAAATCAAAAATTAAAGATATAAATTTTTTATGCAAATCTATTAGTTAAATTTGAGTTCAACTAAATTCTAATGGAGAGATGAAAGATTTTAGGAATCAAGGAGAACTATAAATTTAACATCCATCACCTGTTGCATGATTCTGACACTTTTTTCTGAATCTTTCCTTATCTCTCAATTGTTAATAATGCAAAGGGAATTGAATAATTGGATTCTATTGAAATTTTCTTGTACATGTAATTTAGTGCTATACATGGTGGTCATAAATTATTGGGCCCATTTCAAAAATTATTTTTAAAAAAACTTATAATTTAGCAAGTTTTTTGAGGAAAAAAAAAAAAGAGAGTATGTCAAAAAGATAGATAATGCACTGTTACAGTGCACTAAATCTGCTGCAGCTGAAGATTCCCAACGCAGGTGTCAAAATCACTACTGTGCAGTAGAAGGCACTTCTGACACATCTCGGGTTCCACGAAAGCAAACTGTTCAAAGATGTTTTTGGTTAGAGTATCAAAATTGTTGGTCTCCAAGTAACATCTCCATTAAGTGTTGGTATGAGCAATTAAGGAGCAAAAGTCTCTCTGACTCGTTCAGTGACTTCATTTGAGGCTGATGGTCGCCAGCACCTTTCATACGATGCACATTTTCTGTTCTTTTAAATTGCTCATACCAGTGCTTGATGGAGTTTTTACTTGGAGGACTGACACTTTGGATAATCTAGACGAAAACATCTTTTACCTATTACAATTGATTTGCTTTTGTGGAACCAGGGACGTTCATTCTGCTGCATGGTAGCCATTTCGATATTTGTGTTGGGAATTTTCCACTGCGGCAGATTTAGTGCGCTGTAATAGCACATTACCTATCTGAAAAAAAATCTTTTTGAGCTACTCCCTGATTATAAAAAAAAGAAAGTTTCTACATTATAGGGTTTTTTAAATTTATTTTTGAAATGAGTTCAGTAATTTATAATCACCCTGTATTTGATAATACAAATATTAAAATTGTATGAACTGTACATTTAAAAAAGCAAGATAATGATAAACTAATATATGAATTTTGTCAAAATATTGAGATGATTGAAATTGCATGCTCTTAATGTGTGTTTTATTTTAGTGTTACAATTTTGACACTAGCATAATTAGAAGACTGTATTACACTACAGGAGCCAAATATTATGAGTCAATACCTACAGTCAAGGTTGAACATATACATTTCTGTGATTTCAGATGATGCATGTTTGTAACATGGAGCATATTCAGCAATACAACATGTCTTGCTCAGTGTGTGTTACTGTTTTTAGGAAATAAATGTGTTTTCAAACATTCTGTTTCCTTGGCATGTAACTGTAAAAGCACTGTAGGAAGATTTAAAAAAAAAAAACTGCTAAATTATTGAGTGCATAATTTGAAAAGTATGCATCTAACAAGGCAAGGGCACGACTTGGGAAATTTAGTTCGGGATGAGACTTGGTATATTAATTGTATACCTTTAGAGTGTTCATCCATTAAAATGTTAAAGAGCAATGGACAGCCAATTTGAAGAAAATAGCCCTCAAACTTTTAGCACAGCCGTATACCAGTAAGTTGTTACCGCAGTTGAAACATTTTGCCCAGGGTTCGATTCCATGCCATTTTTTCAAAATATTTTTTGAAATTAATATTTAAATAAATTAAAAATATATAAACATCTTTCATTAAAATATTAATCATTTTTAAGCATTAAATTTTTTATTCATATGATACATGAATTATAGTCACAATTTAATTTTTAAACAGTTAAATAATTACAAGCAAATTTAATGGTGTGAAATAACAATTATAATTACTATTATCATTATATATCATTAAAATTTTTTAATAATTCCATTAAAGTAATTTCAAAATTTCCATTCTATCTTTACAGAACCAGTTTTGGTTCAGAAAGAATGTATTTATAATTATTTAACTGTTTAAAAATTAAAGTGTAACTGTAGTTCAAATTTCATATTGTAACAAAATTACTTTGTGGGTGTACGTGAATGCAATCCAATAAGC
>BGPR01028976.1:8065-19583 GCA_013235015.1 Araneus ventricosus | reverse complement strand
AAGTTTTTTCTTAAGTGTTAATGTCATTGATTAACATCATTTTCTTTTGAGTTTTTATCAGGTGTTGGACTAGTAAGTGTAAGCTTATCTCAGACTTTTAATATGATTTAGATGTTTTAATCCCAAATTTAATGTAAATTGAAGGTTATGGTTTGCAAAAAAGAAAGAAAAACCAATCTATTTCAACTCTCTAAAGTCGAAAAGCTCTTTATTTTAGAAGATCAAGTAATGGATGACACAAATTACAAACATAGGGTTTTGATTGAAATCGCAATTTCGGAAAAACCAACATTAGTGGGGAAAAAACAATTGAGATTGTTTATAAGTAATTAAAATGGAGAAAACAGGACTAAATTTTTTGAAGAAGGTTTTATTCTGTAGAGCTTGGAGATTTGAAAGATTTTCTGTGCATATGCATATTAAGGAGTATACGATTTCATTATCTTTCTGAAGTTTCAATACTTATATTTTCTCTGCATATTTTTTTTTAGCTTTATATTTTCGTTTTCATTCTGTTTACAATCAGTTGTAATCATTTATGGAACACTTATTGCACTCTAATTATGCCTCATTTAGTTTTTCAGTTGTTTTATGTAGTACTTGATATTTTGCATCACATATATATATATACAATCATAAACAAATACAGACACAAATGCAATGTAATCAAAAGAAATTAATGCTTTAATCGAGAAATACTATTTCAAATGAAGTAAACTTTAGGAAACGTAAACTTTACGGTTACATAAATTCTGATAAAAGATTTAAATATGAAAAAAACTTCACTAAAACATTGAATGCGCCAATGCAGCAGTACAACCGAAAAGTGAAAATATTAACAAAGAAAACATCAAAACTACGTCAAAAAGAAAACCAAAACAACAAAAACGGAATATACGCTAACGTCGAGGGGACGCGTCATCAGCAAGAAATCCCGAACGAGCGTATACATATTATCGGTGTTTTCTAATCACAAACTCCGTTATATTCCGTTTTGTTTTCTTTTTTGACGATGGTTTTATATTTTCTTTATTATATACTATATATATATATATATATATGTAACCTATCTGAAGCGTCCCTAAGCTGCTATATTAATTGTTGAAAACTCCATATACTTGGATTGCCTTTTCAATGCTTTTAATACAACAGAGTTTTTTACATGTTGACGTATAGATGTTTAAACTTAATTTTTGTTCATGGTATCTATAGTATTTTCAATTCTTTAGATTTTGTTTTGAATTTGGTTTGTATTGTTTAAATATGCTTTTTAGTATAGTATTTGCTTCATGACCGTCTTGTTTACTTTGTTTCTGTATGATCATATATATATATATACAGTCGGCAGAAAAAATATAGAGCACGTGACCCCTTCAAAATTTGTCAGAAATGAAAAACGACTTTTAGATGGATGCACAAAGAATTCAGTCCCTATGAAATAAAACAAACTCATTTATCACCTTAAAATACATTTATTTACAAAAAAATCATTAATACAATCACACAGAAATTTACATTTATTTACAAATAAAAATTTACAAACAACTAAGGGCGGACACGCAGGTCCAATGGATACGTCACTAGAAAATACATGTTGTTTCCTGGGACCTGCAATTTTAATGCATTCTCAAATCTAACGGTGAGTCATCTTGCAGCCACCCCCAACAACGGGCAATTCAAGTGGTGCAATTGTTTCTGAAAATAATTGTCCGGTGGAGTACGCAGAAACAGGTACGTTTCTTTGCACGCATGGAATGGTTCCAGTGCACTGCAAATTCCTCCAAGAGTTTATTAATATCTACTCTTGGGGTGGCTCCTGTACAAGACTTCATTCCATGCATTTTCTTGAATAACTGGATTTTCAAAAAAGTAAATTTTATCATTGGCGTTGGTATGATTTCAGTCGTCGCAAAGGTTCTTCGGGCGCTGTGTTCATGATAGTCTTTTGCCTCTTAGCCGGCGCCTGCCCAACTCTCCTCAGGACGTATCATCTTGGGTCCTTTCGGGCTCGGAGGGCAGGTCATTACTCGTCCAGTTTAAATGACGAGTGCAGTCCTGAAATCGGTCAGATTTTCACCACCAAAGTCCATCATCCACGGCAAACATGGTCTTTTTGCCGTCAGGATCAAATAATTGATCCGGGAGGAACGGCATGGGTGGAACGAGGTCTCAATACGTATCGGTCGTACAAATATTCGTCGTTCCACAGGCTGCAGCGCATCCAGGGAGCTTTGGCGTTAAACGTCTTTCATGGCCTCAGAAGGCCTGCTCATTGAAATGGGAACAGAGCATAGGTGCGGCAGACGTCTGAAACACGTGTCCCACTCACGGAGGCACAGTCCAAAACCAAAGGTAGTACTGCTTGACGACAACAAATTGTCCATCTTGAAGCTTATCGCGGTCCGAGTTCTTTTTAGTCTGCGTCGGGTTTGATCTACTGCTGCTTTCTGAAATTGTGCGTTGGCCTCAAGAATGGACCTTTGCAGACTCCAGCGCACCCTTAAAAGTTGTCCGGTACAGAGAATTTTTACTCCAGTTTTGCCGGGTGATGAAAAATTCTGCTCGTAGCCAAATCAGGTAAGTGAAGGCTTGCACTCGGCCCTGATCCATCAAGCTTCAAAGCATCCGCGCCGTTTGCTGCGCTTTGACCCACCAGGCATTGAAAGAAGTTTCGGTCGGAAAGGCATCCATGGTAGTTGAAGCACTGAGCGGTAATGCGATCTCTCAACAACGAGTGAAAGAGCGTGTGGCGAGGGAGTCGCCTTTTATACTCTGCTACCGGAATAAAAGCAGGAAACAAACCGGTATGATTCGGTTACGTTCCAAGTCGTTTTCAAGATTGCAATGAGGGTTTTTAACGTTCAAAGATTGGGAATATGTATCTTAAAACTGCTGAAACAAATCGGTTTAAACTGTTTACGTTCAAGTCGTTTCAAGATTGGGCTATAGGTTTTAACGTTCAAGATTGGGAAAACTAACGACAAGGTTGGAATATGTTTCTTAAAAAAATGACGTAAAAAACAAGACACTGTACAAACAATTGAAATACTGTTACAATCTGTAAGAAGATAAACAGAGAACAACAAAAAAAAAAAAAAAAAAAAAAATTTTTTTTTTTTTTTAATGATGATGTTTCTTTCTCTGCTGAAAACTTTTCATTCCCAACCAATTGCATTTTTAAAATTTACATTAAGCAGTAATTCCTGTGATTATTAATCCAATACATTCCGTCTTCATCCCTTTGACAAAAAACACTCAGGAAGGCGGCGTTTGAGAGGCTTCAATGACATCTCGGGTTCGAAACACTCTTGTTGCCGATGAAAACGTAATGTTCTCAAGGTTCCTTGCATACAACAACTTGAGCTTTCTGCTCGTTTCCCCGGCACTTTGTTGCTCGGGGAACAGGCTCTTCAGGAACTTATTCCCCATCAAGACAGGCTCTTCAGAAGGTTCCGTTTTCAATGTCATCATCCGAGGCAGGTTCAGATTTAATTGCAATGTCACGAGGAGAGGTTCCGTTTTAATCATGTGATTCTCTGGAACTGAGGAAGGTTCCGTTTTAATTGTAACATCCATGGATTCAGCCTTGATTGCAACATCCATGGGGGGAAGGTTCATCATCTGGAAAGGTTCGGTATTAGTCAGAGGCAAAACATTATTCTTCAGGGCCGTGTTTGAGCAGCAATCTCTCAGAATACCGTCTTCTTCCAAACATTTCCTTTCCCCGCCGATTGTTGCAGGCACCGCTGGTGGAAAGTTCCATCGTCGATTCGAGACTCCTGGCCACTTCCCAGATACAATTCAAATCTCTGACAAACTGTCAATCCATTTCGGGCGGAAATGCACTTATCGTCCGTTTCGTCCACGCATTCAAGAGCCTTTGCCCTCGTTAACAAACTTCGCATGCCGTGTTTGCGGCGTACCCTTTACCAGCCGGTCAACGAGCAATTTGATTGTGCGTCTTGTCCAAAGTAATTGGTAAGCCAGGGCAGAGTGTCACGGATGAGAGCATGCTGGTCTTGTGACGGAACGTCAACATCCTTCAGTGGCAAAACGTCCTTTCCTGAACCGCAAAATGCTTGAGACGGGTCCGCAGTAGGGGTTTCTTTCCCAGTAGTATTCCAATCTCCACCAATTTCATGTACAGCAATCCATCCTTTCCGCCAAAATACTGACGATGGGCGAAAAGCGTTCAGCTTCAGTTTAAACCACATGATGTATGAAATGAAAACCGAATAACTACTCAGGGCAGCGTCGGATATTTAAAGGCAGGAAGGAAAGAAAGATTCACTAAAAAAAAAAAAAAAAAAAAAAAAAAAATTTTGATTCTTCCTCTTCTCCTGCTCAGATTTCTGTTTATCAATTTTATGAATGCATTTTGGAAGCATTGTTTTAAACATTTATTCAAACATGGTTTATCCCATTAAAATGATCAAATTTTCATCTCAAAGACGCTGTAACACTTCAATGTTGGACTTTTATCCGTTCACGCAACCCTCATCATCACATTATGTCCGCAATCCACAGTTTCTTCCAATATTAACCTTTCAACGGTTTGTCTGCTTGCGCACACTCACCGTCTGCACACAAGTCTTTCGGTTGCCTCGTTCCAAGGTTGAATCCCCCCAATCCAAAAAAAATGGGAGAGTCTGGCGTGATGCCGACTCTCTCCCATTACGAGAATCAAAAGCAACATTTCAAAGAATGCCCTGCACAGTGGGCACGAGTTGCTCCTCTCAGCCACCTACCGTGCATTCCATGTGAAAGCATGTCTTTTTTTTTGGAAAAATTAACGTTAAAATCATTATTCGAAAACGTGCTTAAAAGATAACTCAAGCATAACGGCATCTTTTCTCCATTAAAATCCCTTTTAATCATGTCTATATTTAGACCACACATCCATTGCACATAGACAGAAAAAGACTTCTTTGAGCCTATAATTTGCCCATGCATAATTGAATTTCAATTTGAATAGAAAGAAAACTCGCCGAGTCTAAATGCCTTCCTGCATTATTTTTCTGCATTCTGATTACCCTAGACACTGATAGCAGATGACTACAGAAATCAATTTTTCAGCTCCCTCTGGCATGGAAAGAACACATTTTGATGCGAAATTAAAAAAGTAAACGATAATTTGAGGACATTTTTATTAGAAGCATCGCTTCCTGTGTCAACTCATCGGAGCAAGAAAAAATCAATCGATGTTATATTTTCGTTGCGATAACTTTTACGCAGGAAGCTGCATAAAATTAAATATTGGGGAAATTCGCATTTATCCATCGCCAAAGGGCATGTGTAGAAAAGCTTTCTCATCCTATAATTCTCGTAACTATTAAAACAAATGTTTGTCATTATCAATCTTCTATTAGAGAAATGCGCATCCTTTAGGTTTCTACTAACAGATTGCCGTAAACCAAAATTTGAAAGAATTTATTCATATGTATTTCATAATTCTATTATTGAAATCGTATATTGTTTTCCTCAATTTGAATAATCATTTGCATTAATAAATTAATAGGATACATACAGAGCTAAGAAATTCAGATTCAAAATTCAGATTTTGATTAATAAAAATTGCCGAAGTAGAATTTTTTCAAATTAGTCTTAAATTATGATTACTCTTATTCTTTCTAAAAGTATGTAAAACACCCAAAACAACATCAAAATTTACTTCCCGATTTCAACGAAATGTGGGCGAATTCATAAATTTTGATGCGATTAATCCCTTATCAGTTTTGCCAGAGCTCCACACGTGCATCTGATTATGTTATTTTTACACTTATAAGATAAAATTAAGTCACTCACAGGCGTTCTAACTCAATACAAAAATGACCGGTAATCCAATAACATCAAAGCGTTCAATAGACATGTAGTTGAATCAATACGACAACGCATCCCCAAAACAGAAGAAGGGGATGTCATTTAATTAAATAGTACAAAAGAATACGCAGTTTTAGGAATTAAAAACTAGAGCTCTCATTGACAATACAAAAGCTAACTTCAGATTTTCATCATACTGATTAGGCCGCGGTGGCCTAGTGGTAAGGTCTCGGCTTTGGGGCCGGAGGGTTCCAGGGTCGAGACCCGATTCCACTGAAGATCCGCCGTGTATGGGGCCTGTTGCACGTTAAATCATACGTAGTGGCCAAACGTCCTCCCGTTGGTGTGGCGTGGAAGTTTGGAGAGGGGGGTGCCAGCTCAGGTGTCGCCTCGTCATCTGACCGTGGTTCAAAATTACGAGGTCCGTCCCAAAATAGCCCTCGTGTTGCTTCAAAACGGGACGTTAATATAACTAACTAACTAACATCATACTGATTTTCGGAACAAACTCGGGAAAATTCCGTTGGTTGTTTTCAAACATTAGTATTATGAGCAAAGTAATTGATTAAATGTAGGTTTAGTTTAGTTATATTTACTCCTGTATTAAAGCAGCACTAGGGCTATTTTGGAACGGACCTTGCAATTTTGAATCGTAGTAAGATGACGAGGATGACACCTCAGTCGGCCCCTCTCAATAGAAAATTCACGCCACACAGGCGGCTGTACGTTTGACCTTCGAAGTCGAATTAACATGTGACCATAAACAGCTAGCCTATCTTTGGTGCCTGTGCCGAGACCAAAAGCAATTAAAAACACAAGAAAAGCAGGAATGTTTTTTGGTCCCAATGCCGAGACCTTACCACAAGGCCATCGCTACAGATTAGATGCGTTAATACAACACCTTTATATTTATTAGGCATTTCTTCAAACAATAAGGAATATTTTAACATTTGGCGTTTTTTAGACGCAAAGTAAGGAAGATTGCATAAACTCTTCATATGTATAGTAGTTTGGCAAACGATTATCATTATCCTTGCCTGTTATAAAAATGTTGATGTCTGATAACATACTGAATTCTCGAAGCTTTTATGAGATGATTACACGAGTGTATTTGGATGAATGTTACCATCCCTTCGGAGACAAGTTAGTTTCTAGCTGAAATAAGATTCAAATTAACGAACTTTCCAGTCCTAAGCAGCAATAACATCTGGAAGCACGGGTTTCTTTAAAAAAACTCTTGTATTTGTTACCACACATGAGACACTTTATCACATATGACCTTCAACTTTTCATTCAATTCGTTGAAGCTTGTGAGAAGACTACGCAAGTGTATTTGGATGAATGTTACCATCCCTTCGAAGACAAGTTAGTTTCTAGCTGAAATAAGACTCAAATTAACGAACTTTTCAGTCCCAAGCAGCAATAACATCTGAAAGCAAGGGTTGCTTTTAAAAACTCTTGTATTTGTTACCACATATGACCTTCAATTTTTCATTCAATTCGTTGCTTTCATTCGTTGAAGCTTTTGTGAAAAGACTACACAAGTGTATTTGGATGAATGTTACCATTCCTTCGGAGACAAGTTAGTTTCTAGCTGAAATAAGATTCAAATGAACGAACTTTCCAGTCCCAAGCAGCAATAACATCTGCAAGCAAGGGTCGCTTTAAAAAAACTCTTGTATCTGTTACCACACATGAGACGCTTTATCAGATATGATCTTCAACTTTTCATTCAAAGACAAAGTAGAGAAGTAAAAGTTTTGCGAACTGACATCGCCCATGAAGAAAAGAGAAAGGCTTGCCGTTCATTCTTTAAGGTTAAAAGTATATATTACCACAAAGCGGCCTGCTGGCATGAATATCATTCATAACACAGTTATGATGTCAAATCCAATTCAAATTCAGAGATCATTGAGATCTTTTAAATACAATGGAATTTCGGCAACAGTGAAAGTTTTGCTATGATTTAAATCTTAAAAACAAGAGAAAAAGAAAAAATTTCAATATAATTCCGTTGTAGCAGAAAACATTATGCCCAAAATGTTAATTGCGGAATTTTATAACGCTGCTTTTTTCAAGAGCCCTCAAATTAAAATAACACAAAAGTCATTCGGGTAAAATTGAATTCTGGACAAAACTGAGATTTAAAATTACATAAGAGCATCTTATCTTTATTCAGTTATGAATTTGAAAATCATGGAAAATATTTAAGAGCATTAGAAAGAATTTTGAAATGCAATTACTTTATGAAATTTTAATATAAGAAAAAACTTAAAAAATCATCAAACAGAAGCTGTATCACTGTGTCTAAAATGTAATGCAAAAATTGTAAATTTGAATAGTAGACAAATGAATAGTAATTCAAGCAATTATTCTCTATGTACGTTGATGGCATTCAGAAAATTTTAAAATGAAATAATTTAAATCCTAATAACAAAGATTTTATGAATATGTGGCATTCAGGACCAGATTTGCCCGTTCTTACATCCTAGGCCAAAACACAAAGTTTTGCACCCCCCCTCAGAAAAAGATAATCTATAGTTTTTAAATTTATTACGTAACTGTTTATATTTGAAACATATAAACACTTATTGTATCTTTTAACAATGTCTTAAATAATAGAAAATAAGTTAAAATCAACTTCCACTTTTTTAGTGTGCTCATAAAAGTGTGTATTAACCCTGGAAGTTCGTCATTTTTCTGCTGTATCCTGCGATTTTCGAAAGCTAATTGGTTTACTTAGTAGTTTTAAAACGTTGAATCATATAATGTTAATAAAGTGAATACATGTGAAAAACAATTCGTTTGGTTCAACGGTATTTGAACATGTTTTAAAACGTTGCATCTAAATAGTAATTTTAAAAAATGCAGTCAGAAGGTTAACACCATAAATGGTTTGATTTCTCAACCATCTAATTATATGACAAATTCTATTTTGGGAATACGTTATCATTTTAATTCAATTGAGAATTTGAAGGACAGCTGAAACGTTTATGGATTCCACGTATTTTTTGTATCGAGTTATAACGTCAATGGTTAATGAGGGGTGATCCAAAAGCATCTAGACTAGTGCTCTACCTTCAGTGCCAAAACACTCGGAGTGAAGGCTCTTGGCAGATATTGACCTTGAACCCTTCTATTCCTGCGCCGAAAATCGCAAGGTCGTAGTTCCCAGCACTTCTTGCAGTAAAAATTTGAAAAATGCGTTTACTGTGCTGTTGACGTATGTTTTTATGGCAGAGAAAGTTGAGAAGAGAGTATGTATAAAATTTTGTCAAAAGCTTGGAGATACCTGTGGAGAGACTTACGCAAAGGTGAAGAAACTTTATAGGGAAGACTGTATGAGCCGCACAAGAGTTATGAGTTGTTCAAATACTCCCAACATGGTCATGAAAATGATGACTTGAAAAACATTGAAAAGATCAAAATATCTAAGACGTGAGTTCAGCAACAAATTATCAAATCACCATTCGTGAATTATCTGAAGAGTGCAGCATTAGTTATGACTCGGCTCAGTCGGTTCGGGCTATAGCCTTGTGTATGAGACGTGGGAGAAATGCTGAAACACTCACCAAGAAGTAGCTCATCGTAGTGTGATCGATTGAGTACTTATATTAATGCCACATTTGAAGCTAATTGATCATTAGAAATGCTAATCTCAACAATATTCCTTTAGACGCAAAAAATATAAATAAATAACTAATATGCCCATCCTACATAAGACGAAGGCATGTTTTTGTGTTCATAAAACAAATATTAATTTGGTGAAAAGGGTATTTGCATAGTTCAAACTTTTCAAGGAATCATCTCCCGCACTTTTAGAATTAATTATATATATAGCTTGGGGTTTTGTGCATACCTTCACAAGAAAATTCAGTAGGTACTGAATAAATACATCAGATTATCTAGTTACATTAAAAAGTGTTTAAAGCAGCACGAGAGCTACTTTGGTGTGAATCTCGTTATTTGGGATCGTTCTCAGGTGACGAAGACGACACCCGAGATGAGCTCCCCCTGTCCAGTCTTATTCTGCACACCAGTGGAAGGACATCTGACCAACAACAGTTGATTTAACATGCATCAGATCCGCATACATTGCGGATCTTTCGTAGATATCATGTTTGAATCTTACCACCAGGCCAGCGCGACTCGCATCAAATTTGAAATAAAATTGAAGCATCAACTAAATAATGAAATGCAGGAAGAAGCTCCTGGGAAAGTAAATATTTCAAATGAAATGAATGTGGCAGAAATAATCCGAGATGGAAACGTACTGTCCATAACTGCAACTCTTTGGGCTGAAGAGTTGTTGGGTGATTTTTATTGATCTCATTAATAAAATTAGACTTCTAAATTATCAACGAAGACTTGGATAATTGGAATTATTTACTTGAAAATGCATTTAAAAAATGGGTCATTTCATTTCTGAAAACCTGCTGTATTGTTTTGGTTAGGAATCTTATGGCTAATACTGAACGTGGTTACGGTTGAATTTATTTCAATTCCACGAATGTTTTTCTTTTGTCATAGAACATTTCTTCAAAATGCATTAAGATAGTTATTTTGTTTATTCATTCAGAATACCGCAGAAGGGTGATTTTCAAATACTCGAAAGAACTGAGTTCTGATCAGCGAGAATTCCAGAATTATGTGGTCTTGTTTGTCGTAGTCAAATGTCAGTGGAGAAGGTAGTAAGAATCCACTCATAGAAATGTAAATGAAACAAAAAGTCAGCTGCAATATTCAATATACTTCTTATACACCTGAATAATAAAGTCCCCGAAAAGAAATTTTTAGAAGAGACTGTCGTCTTTGATAAAATTTAGGATTGTCATCTCTATCAATAAACTGAAAAATGAATTTAAAAATGCAATTTTGTTTAATGGCAAAAAGGAATGCGAGGATACAAGGATCCTTTTTTAAATCCTTTTTTAAAATTCTTATTATCCGAGTTAAAATCGGAATAATTGATGAAAACGTTAAATGCTTGAATATATTGTTAACGTTAGGTTCATTCTGTAAAATGCATAAACTTCATTATGAACATCCTGGAAATGTTGATTCTTTCTTCAGTTGTGGGGAAAATCGGCTCTATCTCATTTCATTATTTTCTGAAGTTTCGTGTGAATTTCCCTTGATCACGCCTTTTGGATCTGCTTGCAGCGCAATCAACGCCATGTAGAATTTTTATCACTTATAACAACGTTTTGATCACATATTACAATGGATACCAGAAAGCCTTCAATTCAGATTTGGGTACAGGCGAATCTATAATGGACATAATTTCAAACCTTTCATGTTTGTTCCTTTCGTCTCAAAGATAATTTCAAGATCACTGTCAAGAATGAGGTCTTGATTTTACAAACGACAATGCAGCGAGAAAGATGATTGAAGTCCTTTCAATGGACCTTATGCTCCGTTTGGGTTCGAGAGTATAGAAAAACAGCTGTGGAGGAATAAACAAAACGATCGGCCTATAAGCGACTCAGAAATAAAAGCAGTTCTGAGTCAGATGTTTAAGACTGACCAATGGCTGACTCCGGCAGGTCACGTGTCGGAGGATGTGACGTCACATGCATAAGGTCCATTAGATGCCGTGTCAGTTGTAGGCCGAACTTTAATCCACGAAGGAGGCGCTCTTGCTATGAAGGAGGCGTTTTCTCATAGATGGCATCGATGTCACAAAATCTAGTAAGTT
>BGPR01028974.1:0-19583 GCA_013235015.1 Araneus ventricosus | reverse complement strand
ATATCCCGTTTCACGAATCTATATGCAGTAGTTAAAACTGAAAAAAAGTTGTTGCGATCCGAGAACCAGTGTTGAGAAGGGCAATTCTGGTAGGATACTTAAATAAAGGAAAATTTGATTCATTTTGTGTGTTTGTTGTCTCTTCTAAGTTTAACATTGTCGTATGAGGTTTCAAAAACTTTTCTGCACAAAAGGAATATCATATTTAAAAGTTTTTTGTAAACAAATATATTCTATGGGGATTCTGTTGTACATTTGTGAAAATGGAATTGAAAGAAATTTTGTCAAAAACATGATGCTGGAAAATAAAAATAAAATGCAACCTTTTAATGGGTTCTTTAGTTGCTGTTTTGGACTGTCATTGTTTTAAAAGATAAATAATAAGAATTTTGAAATGTAATTTATATATATAATATGAATTTGAGTGTGTTTACGCACGTGTCTTTATATCTTTATATAATATCTCATGATAAATGAAGATAGGTAACTTATATTTATTAAAATTTTATATCTATGAAATCATACTTTTCAGTGTAAGTAACGTAAAATATAATCAATATAAATATTAAAAAAATTGTATGTAAGTTATATAAATATTTGATTAAAATATATAATAAATTATTATTGAAAATTTTAATTAATCATTTAAAATGCAGATATTTTGAATTCTGAAATATCAGTTGTAATTCTGTAAAATTCTCTTCAGTGGTTTGTTTAAAAACGGAAAATACCCTGTGAAGTCACAAATTTCTGGAGAAAAATGCTAATTATTTTTCCCCTTCGTATTTATGATCAGTTACATGTCAGAAACTAATTTTTGAATATAATTTAGTAATTTTCAAAACGTAACATGTAGCGAATTTTAAAGTTTCAAACTAAGTAATTATGGCACATAGATGACTTTTCCTAAGGTTTTGGCGTCAAGATGTAAATTAAGAACTCGAAATCAAAATTAACAGAATATTTATTTATTCTGCTTGTCCTGATAAAAGAATCATAACTTTAAAATAATTTTACTACTATGGAACTTTTCTATTTCGAACGATTATATTTCGAATTCGTTTGCAGTTAAAGTTTTATCTGGTGTCTGCAATTTCCAATTAGCACAATGTAAAAATATCCTATAGATTTCGAACTTATTTCACTTAAATAGACGTCAAAAATAAAATTTCAATAAAGACATTTGTTTTTTAATTGGTTTTCTCAGTTAAAAAACATTCGATCCTGACAACCCCATGATTTTCTTTTATTTTGCGAGGCAATGCACCTAAAAAACAATTTTAGGCATCTTAAATACAGTGAAAAAGTTAGATCTAAAGTGCACTCTATATTTTCAAGTCTTTAAGTACTACTGTTCTATTCGAAATGTTGAATACAATTTTTTTATTAGAACTTCTAACTCAAATAGTAAAAATAAATCTTGAATTACACTTTCAGCTTAAAATGTGCAGCTTTAGATTGCTCAAATTATTTTTCTAATCAGTTTCCTCAAATTCGAAATTTGGAATAAATTGGATATTTTTTACAATCTTACCAGTTTCGAATTATCCATGTTCCATTGAATATAATTGAACGAAACATATAAATAACGTTCATTATTTAATAAAATATACTAATGTTTGAAAAAAATGCAAGTCAAAACATTTCCAAAATTATCTACTGACATGCAAGATTACATATTTTTTGAAGACAAAATACATGAGAAAACCAGACTTACTCCAGAAGAGAACTGTGTAGGAAATGTTACAGGTATTATGCTTTACGTGTTATATCAATACGGAAGATATTTTACGAAGCTGATTGTAGAAAATTTTTATTTATCTGAAACGTGAATGAAATAAGTTCTGAAATTCACATCAAGTATCTTCTGTAATTGAGTCTCTGCAATCATTCGATAGTCTTTGCTTCATGCATGACCATAATAGCAAATCGTAATAGCAAACTGTATAAATACACTTTCGTTTCGAGAATGCGGAGCTTGAATGCATTTAGTCGCCTCGCTCTTTATCCATAATCGCTTAACAAACCTGAGAGAGGCAATCTGAAAGCATACCAAGCAATAACAATAAGCAAATCACTAAACTTTAACGTTTAACTTAATTCTCAATTACCAGCTCAGAAATAAGATTCCAAGCTTTATATAAAAGAAATCTAAAGACATACCCAACAGCTTATCAATGAATTTTTTAGAAATTTTATATCGAAAAAGATTATATTAAAATAATGGTAGAAATATTTTTTAAAAGTTGATTCGATTTAATACTTGGTATCTAGACAATTCTCAGGAAAATCTGTTAAAACAATACTAACTAAATTATTTTGTTGAAAATTATAAATCTTCCAAATATGCCTCATATGGGCGTTACCTCTTGAATAACTACCCTTTCATCGATGAATGTCCATACATTTCATTGTACTTTTATTTATCCAAATCACGATTTCGTAACATGACAATTTAGTAAAAGGCATTGCACGACTTAAAATAGCATACTAAATCTACAGTCAGAAATCTTAATTTTAAATATTTTAATCTAATATGTCTCAACGATATCCAAACTCATATACACTTTACATCGGATATAATCCTGAATTCCGACAACTCGTTTAACATCTGACAATTCAAGCTGTTTTAACGCGATATAAGAATGACTTCAAATTTTGCATCCTGCTTATCTTGATATTTTGAATATATTATTCTTGCAGCAGTGTGTAACTTATTTTCAAACAACAAAGTATACCAATAAGTGGGCATTCTTAAGGATAGGGAGCGCTTTCGTAAATTTTCAATCTATATGTGGATTAGAAGCAGAATGCATCGACATTCGAAAGCTGCTCCCCTTGGCATTCATTATAGGCGTGAAATTGGGGACGGCAACGGAACAACTGCTCGAAGGATGTACGTATATAAATATTCTTCAAAAGATAGCAGTGGAATGAAAAAAAATTCCTACCTTTCTTGGCCATCTCGATCGGAAATTTAGCTTGCATTTTCACTATCGCAAACGCTTTCGGTTTGGATAACAAAGTTGACACTTCAATTGATTATTAAATACTGAATATCTTTAAGAGTAAAATAACAAGACTCCACGAACTAAACTAATTTCTTTCATTTAACATTTAGAGAATATTTGTATTTACGTACATATATTTTAAAAATAAAATGTTTACTGGTCCGAACGACCAGCCGACGCTCAGCCCCTTTAAAACGCTAAGTGTTCTTTTGAATAGAACAATGGATTAAGTGAGGCACCACCATTCAGAGGACAATTCTATCTGTTACAGCATAATATTTTCTATTAACTCAATGAGAGTTTGATCTATTTGCGTTCCATTCAATCCTATTAAAAACTAGTTGTCAGGCTTTCAGTTTCTATTCGAAAGTGCTCGAAATGTATGAGATAAGTTAATTTTGTAAATTGCGGGTAAGTCATATGAATCGTATAAACATTGGTAATGGGATTTTCGTGAGCCTATTGTACGTGTAAAAATTTCAATCCCTAAAATGCTTATTTCTCTGATTTAACGAGTTTTTCTCACATTCCTATCTTGCATATCAGCACTTCAATCAACGACTTCCAGCAATGTCATATAAAAACTGCTGATATGGTTTCCTTTACCTATGTTTCGATTTACGCTAGAAATTCTTTTATCCCTGTAGATACGTTATTCATATATATACGCATATATATTTTATGCCCATAAATAATAGGCCAATATTTTGAATTAAATATAATATGATTTAATGACAAGTCAAAAATATGCACTTGGAGCTTATTAATTTTTAGAGGGCTCTCAAGCTCTGGATAAGTTCCAGAAGTATATTGCTATAAAAAATTGCACAATTGAGAAATTTTAAAGTGGTTTATTATATAACAAAGAATATTTAAATTTAGTAAACCGAAAATATAACGATCCATTACAAACTACATTCTTAGCACAAGATGCTCTGCAATATTACCATGATATCTCTACGATATTGTACAGCATTAAAACTATCGGCAAAATACGGCAGAGACATCGTAAAATATCTTGTGCTAATAGGGAAACTGCCTGAAACCATCCATATTATCTGAGATTCAGTAGAAGGAATACAAGAATAATTCACTTCAAATCTTGAGCTTAAGAAATGCTGCCAAATAATAATAACATTCATACCGTCTCTCAATTTCGTACATTTAAACATAAAATAGCTCTAAAAAGACTAAATAGACATTTTAATGCATAGTAACTTGTTGATACGAACTTTTAATGTAGTTTCCATGCAATGTTTGTCTTAGGGTTGGAAAGAGACATTTACAGAGATTCTTATTAGGCTCAGGGACATTTAGCAGGTACCCCCTGACTTGGCGACAAATTTGTCGACAAAATGAAGGTTCACGAAAACACAAGAATTATTGTTCTACCTCTATTAGGAAAGGAAACATACAGATCCTGCTAGAAAATTGAAGGTGACGTCACGTCTGATCGGAAAGGCTATAAATACCGAGGCGAGAAGAGGGTCTCTTTGGAATCTGTTCGCCGTGTGAATTGATCAGCTGTTAGACACTTAACGCTATTCTAGTGCTGTTATTGTTATTAATTGTGATTTGCTGTCTGCGTTTGTAGCTAACTTGTACAAGAGCTGGTTTTCGTGTTACCTGAATTTCGTGTTTTCATGGAATATTCGTTAATAACGTATCCTTCTCCATTATGCACCTTATTGGACTGCATTCACCACACAAAAAGCACAATTTTCGTAACACTGGTGTCAAAAGTGGGATTTGGATTTTCCTGTGAATGCATTTTGTCAGAACTAAGGAGAATAAATTCGAGAAGTTATCCGCAAAGATGTTAGAAATGCGATCTGGGGAAGAAGAAATGAAGAATAGAATGGAGCAAAGATAAGAAGAAATAAAGGCTAGAAGGGTTCAAGGAAGAGAGATGAAGTTTCTATTCCAAGGTGTGGAAGGAACTATTAAAGAAGTGAATGATTGTATTCAGAGAATGATCGAAGGGATAAAGGACAAAGTTCAAAGGAAGATCGAAGAAGGAGAGGCAAAGGTTCAAGGGGAGATTGGCGACATCGATATGAGACTTAATGAATTTGAGAAAAATCATAACATTTCGCGGCTAGATCATAACTCATAAATTCCAGACCGACTGCTAAACCTCTGAAAATCTACTGACAAACATCATTTATTGTTTTCAAGACTCCGTTTGACATTGAGAGTTCTGTAAATGGATGAACGGAGGCTGTGAAAGCCAATGAACTTGTAGCATCTCTCCGGGAATTAGCTTCGGAGATTCTAGAAGGAATATCAGCTATTAAGTTGACGCATCTAATGACTATCGAAAAGGCTCTAGAATCCGTAATTGTAGATAGTCATCTTACCGAATTTTACAGAAATGAACTGAAGACATGAGACAGGACATAGACTTAAAGTGTTAATCGCCGATGTGGAGAGACTAACGAGCCTGGCATAAGCCGAGTGCCCTCTAAATATTCGAGGAAGCTCAGCATCCTAGAATTTCTTCGACGCTGTCAGAGATGAAGATACAAAACATTGAGCCGCAGTTATAGACGCAAAGGATATGAAATCAGCTAAGGCATATATAAAGCATGAAGGTGCGAAAACTGTTTAGAAGACGTCCAGACATGCAAGATAATTAGGAATAGAGGATGATACCTGTAAAGAATATGATGATAAATTTGAATCTTTGTTGAAGACATTAGAATTATTATTGCTGAATTAGTCTTGCTGATAGAAAGAAAAATGGTCCTCGACGAAATCTAAACATAACTTTTTGGAAGTGCAATAAAAAGGGACACGTGCAGGCAAAGTGACAAATGATTACACCCAACCAGGAACGCTAAATTATGGCCGTATTAACCCTCCCAGCTGCACTATGGAAATTTTGAAACGTTTGAGAAACGTCACCTTCGAAAACTCAATTGCACTAGCAACCGTTAGGAATTTTTAACAATGAACATTTGTTGCCCCTTCCGTGGTTGATATCAAAGAGAGATATGACAGTGATTTGTACTACTGTGGGATCTGAGGGCTTCGCTTTCAGAGGGAAGGAAACGGGTTGGAATACGGGTGGAAAGCAGCCAGTTTTCCTTTGAAGCTTCGAAAATGATTCGACCATGCTTCCAAAAATACTACACAGTTGAATTTTTTTTAAATTCGAAACACATGTTTTTTAATTTTTTGGAAAAACGCATAATTTTTTTGAGTGCGCATAATTTTTTAAAATTATTCTTGGAATAATTATTTCAATACATTGTGTTGGAATATACTTGTTCATATCGGAAATCTATTTTACTTATATATTTCAAGAAAATATACTAATGTATAAAGTAACTCAAAATGGCTGTCATACAATAATTCATTGTGTATCACCTAAAATAATCATTACAGTAATAGTGTTCTCATGTGCCAAATTTTTATATTACTTGATATTTGCTTATTTAGAGTCAGAGTGTACAACTTCATCGTCTTGTATATACAATTATGATAATAGTTTCATTAGTTTGTCATTCATTAGAAGTCTGATTAAATAATATTGCATTAACTGCTAATTATACAAAGTATTTTGTGTCAGTATAGCATTCCGTTATATTAGCACGTTATCTTTTTGTTTTTGAAATTTGTGTTAGATACTATTTTCAACATTATATTAAATTTTGTCATTAATTTAAGATATATAAATATCTTAGCTGATTGCAGAATTATAATAACGGCATTTTTTATATTTACATGTTTTAAGGAAATATACTCAACTTTCATGCACTCAAAGTTATTATTGTAAAATAATCTTTTAATTCTGTTCTCTATTTAGCATCACAATATTACATTCAAAGTATTTGAGTTAATTTAACGTGTTTGGTAACTTGCTTTATATTTTGCTTTACTCCAAAACCTGTATTGTTTATCATGTTTTTTCTGACTTGTTTTTAAATCTTTGTTAAAATCATTTCTTTAATAGCTACAATAATTTAAAAAGTTTCATTGAAGAATTTAAATAAAAATTTTATTTTCACTTGGAATGTTTGAAAAGCATATAGACATATTTTTATATTTGCCAGAAATAAGGTTGGTCGGTTGGAGTTTATTGGCGCTGAATCCTCATGGGACATATTGCGCCAACCACAAATGTGCTATAATTGAAAATATCTTAAAAAGAAATAATGTTCCCGACATCACATTACAATAACTGGATTGAAGTAAAATTTGTTATTGAAATCTCAGGTTCTATAACAGGTTCTATATTATATTACAGCATAAATGCATTAAATAAATGCCAGAAATATATATTATTTTTAACTATAGTGGATTCGCTATTTTATTTTATTCATGACTAGCATTTCATGCCCGGCGTTGCACAAAACCCATTGATTTATATAAGCCTCAAAATAATTTTGTATCATATCCATATGCTAAGCACGATACCACGGGCGTAGTCAGCAGTGGGGACTGCTTTATAAGTCCATCTCAGTGTTTAGCTGGCGTAAAAAATTTAAGAAATAAATTGACTGTTAAATTTTTCAATGTATGAGTAACTAAAAGAATTCGAATAAAGAATTTGTACTAGTATCATTTACTGTCAAATTCTGTCTAATAGAAAACATTTGATAAGCTAAAACTTGTTAATAAGACATTTTCATTGCTTTCATTTCATATTAAGGGACATTCAATAAATGAATAAATAAAAAAAATGGCTCAAAAGAATAATAATAAAAATAAAGTTTTATAATAGGTAAAACTGTGAACTGTACGATTTGTTGTTGAAATATTTGGTTATTTGCTGTCCACTTATGTCACAGAAACCTAATTCTGTCCATCAGATAAAATTAGTCTCGAAAGATTTCAAAAACTGATTTTATGGAAATAAGAGCATTCAAACTTGTTTTTCTCCAAAATGTGGCGAAATAATAAATAAAAAAAAATTGAGATGGATAGTTTACCAAAAAAATAAATAAGAATAATCAGATATTTGATAGATTGATGGATTTTGAAATAAGATATTTTTTCGAATTAATCAACAACAGTGATATTTCAATCTCACATTTCGATTTTTCCCAATAAGTCGTTCACAGCAGCAAAAATGGCAATGTGCCGTTACTGCCATTCCATTTAATCGGTAAACCAGTGGATTTTATTAAACACCCATGAGGTCATCCGCTCTAAACATTTGATTTGAAGACTGAAAACGCTAAAAGAGAGGAGATTACTAGTCTCTCACAAACTTAGTATCTGCTCTGAATTCGGAACAACACACAGAAAATGAAAAAAAATTGATTTTTAATTGTTTAAAGACTTTCTCCTTTATACTGTTGCATGTGCTGTGTTCTAACCTTTCTGAGAAAATTTTAGATGCGGTCGACTTCAAGTGCTCTTTCTCAACCTTGATTTGTCGGTATTACTAACACACATTCGGCATTCTGGGTATTCTTATATATTCAGATTTTTTTATGCTCCCTAATTCTCTTTGAAATAGAATTCGGAACATTCACCAAGCAATTTAAGCAATCTTCAATACATTTATTTTGGATTAAAGGGCGGAAAAAGAAACTTTAAAAAAGTTACATGTATTTTTTTTAAGATTCATAAAGATTGTATTAATTTAGCAATAAACTTTAAAATCTTCAATCCTAAAATTTTATAAGCGGCAACGCCTACGTTGAAAACTAATTTAAAAAAGATATTCTCTAATTAGGTTTGTAAAGATAAGAGTCCGCGAATTCTAGTATATGTAAATGTAAGATTAATTTTTTAATATTGTTAAAGTTATAATTTCACTATCTAATGGATGTCTTGAAAATCAGAATGCTATAAAAACAGTTCTCGCATGTCTTATAACATATTTTTATCTTAATTTTACTACGCATTTATACAGTAATTCCCTTGAAATAATTTTTATTTAAGTCATACAATAACTGTTAGCTTTTCTACTATAATTTGATGCTTTTACCATCTTCTGTCGCTACATAAGAACAAATAAAATATATTTTCTTGCGCTACGTTAGTTTTAACAAAACAAACTAAACTAAACCATCGGAAGGCCACAAAACCTTTGTTTGGAAGTTGTAGCTTCTATTATTTTTGGGTCGCAGCATCACTGTATTAAACTGACACTCATTTTGTTAATCTCTGCTCCTTCCACGACTTCATTTAACTTATATATGTATAATAAATCCACATAATAACAATTTTAATTTCTAGTTTTTCTGATTTAAATCTTAATGATAATGCAACGTTAAAAGTACGAGATGCGCAGTTTCTTGTTGTTAAAAGCATGGTATAGCTTTAACGGGAAAGTACTTAATAATTATGTAAAATTCTAATAGTAAAATTCCGTCATGATAAATAGTTCTGGAAAAAAACAGGTAATAATCTAGGAAACTGAAGAAAATTTTGACATCGGAAGGCAGTTTTTTATTTTATTTCCATGTGTTCTTATTTCCGTATTTCTGTAGCGGAGTCCTGAAAATAATTACTCTGTCATTCGCCATTTTATACATTATAAAACAGTAACATAGCTGTTGAAAAAATATAGTACCAACACTCACGTTATCTCCCGCCAACAAAAGTTGGAAAACTGTTATTACTATTTCAAAGAATTAGCAGAAAATTCCGCTATGCTGCATAAGAAAAACATCTCCGTCTTGCACAGAAGTCAAAAAGCCCACACACAAACTCAGAATCACTCTTCTTCCAACTGCGGGGTGGCAAACACAATGGACAGGTCAACCCTCCAATTACTAGTATGTATGTGGTCCTGGGGGAAAGGAAATTCCAATAGCCCGAGAATATTCGGGCCTGGCGCTAGAGATGCAGAAAAGTTTGTGAATTATCTCGTAGTCTGCCGTTTGAGAAGCAAAAACGTTTGCGAGATATTTCGGGTTTGCCGCTGAGTGGGTTAAAAGCAAAGACTACCTTTTCTGGATGTAATACCTGATGAAGGATTGCAAGTTACCGCACTTAGAGGAGGGGAAAATAGATCCTTCTAAATAAAGTCTATTTAGACTTTATTTAGAAGTTCCCTAAGTTTTTAGATAATTCAAACACGTTGTAACAGACTGCCCCAACTCAGCCTCCCAGAACCGTGAATTTGTGGCTGCCACACTCGTTGATTTGAAAAGGTGAGGCCATCTCCTTTCGAGTTCTGAAATTGGACAATGAAACCAAGACCGTGAGAAAAGGAGCTGTTATTGCGACGTTTGAACCAAGTAGAGGACTTAAGGAGCTTCTCTGTGGAAGAGTTTGAGTTGGAATCTTCTATTTGATAGGAGCTTGTTGATGATCATACCTAGATAAGTTGGAACTTTGTAGTTAATTAATTTGCAGACCAAGCCATTGTGCCACATTCTATCGAATACTTTCATAACACCAAGGAATACATCACCTGTGATAAGTTTTGCATTGAAACCTTCAATGATAGTGTTGGTGACGCGTAGCAGTTGGCGAGTGCAGCTGTGTCCAGATAGAAAAAAAATTGATAATTAGGGATGATGGCTCTGCTATTGGAATGGTCCGCAAGTGTGGTGAGTAGAATTTTTTTAAGAGTTTGCAAATATTGCTTAATTAACTCATGAGTCTATATGATCTTGTTAATTTCGGATTTTGTTGGGTTTCTTGAACATTATCCACTTTCCAGCCAATAGGGAAGTAATTTAGCACAAAATATTTGTTGAAGATTAGATTGATGATGGCATAAGGAGGAAGAATCCTATTAAGTTGGTGATGGCATAAGGAGGAAGAATCTTGAGCGCTTAATTTGGGACGCCATAAGGGGCCGGGGTTTTTTTAACATTGATGCCTGAGGTTATTTCGTGTGAGGTAAGGTTTGGAAATTTGTTTAAACTTTCATTTCTAAATATTTCTTTTACAGTGCTTTTTTTAAAAAAATTCATATCTTGCGTGCTGTGATTTTTTCAAAATACTAAAGACTTAACAAAATAGAAATTTCATTCGAAATAGAAAAACCACTTGTACCCACTCGTTCTAGATTACGAACTAGCAACGTGAAATAATACATGATCACTTCAATGAATATTGTAGGCCATTACGTTCATTTAGTTCATCAAGTCACTGACGAGGCAGTTTTTCTGACCACAGAGCTTACTCCTATGGATGTAACTCCTTCCCAAGTCAATAAAAAAATCTAGAAAGATTGTTTTACTCTATCGAAGCTCATTTTTTACACGCGGCTTCGAGAGAGGATTATTATTACTGGTATGAAATTTTCAGCCCATTTAGACGGTCTGGCAATTCCAAGGGCCTTCCCAGACCGTTTGAAGCTCATAAAACGCATGCCAGACTGGTTACAATTATTTATTTTAACATCATTTTAGTTCATGATTTTAAGAAAACTGATTTTCATATATTTCATTTATTTATCCTAAAAAAATGTATGTTTTTTCTTTCAGATCCGCATATAATTGTTGAAATATGTCCAGACAGAGTCAAAAATTAGTACCTTATAATCCAGGCGTCATTTATAAATTTGCCTTGAAATTAAACTTTTTTTGAATGTTTTCAATAAATTATATTTAAAAAATAGTTATTTATAAATTACTATTCGCTAATTGATAAAAGAAAAAAGTATCGAATTAAGAAACGAACAATGAAACCTTAAATTATTAATATTAATTAATTATATATTATTTAATATGAATCAGATGCAATTAAAAATATGTTAAATTTGAGTACAAATTTATAAACGACACCATAATTCATCGCCATTAATTCTTTAACTAAGCCAGAACCTATTTAAACAACAACGTTCTGATCAGTAAAAAGGAATATAGATTTCTTTGGCGGATTTATTCCTAAGATATATAAAAATTAGCTTTCATAGAATCGTGAAAGATAGCGGGGTTAAAAATAACGAATTGCAAATGGTGTGGAATGCCGTTTTTTTAGCGTCTAAACAGTCTGGCAAGTCTTTTTTTGCGTCTAAATGTCTGGCATTGTTACAAAAGCAATAAGAATCTTCTCCCGATTCTCCCTGCAAATAAAGTCCTTTCATAAAATAATGTTTCCAGATTTTTACTCATTCATAGCGCGATGCACACCGAGTGGCATGATCTTTGGTCAGCCCGACCGCCGCATTAATTACTTGATGAATGAAAGGAACGATAGGAACTGTTGATCTTCATTGATAAATCCGTATATCATTTTGAAGTTGTATGATTGAAAATTGTGAATAAATTCATTCTCTCCATCTTTTCTATCTTTATTATTTTTCTTTACATGTGTTCTTATATCTAGTTTTATTTAACTTTTATTATCCTGCTGGAGTTTTTTCAGGAACACTCAACAATGACTCACTCATTTGTTGAACAGGGAATAGAGAAAGATCGGGATAAGAATTAAAACTGAAAGAAAAATGGACATAAGAGATATTCAAAACGTAATCTTTTTTACTCGCATTCATACACGAATGGTTTTTATCACACTCTCTCAATATTGAATCTACTCTTCTCAATGTTCGAACGCTTATTTGTTGAATCTCATGTTCAATGCTTATTTTCAGGTCGTCGATATAGTGTGGATTGTTTGCATTAACACTTGCTTTTAGGTGAACTCATAGAACAAAATCAGGGGAATCATAGAATCGGGGAATGTGAGGGTCGGATTTCTATGGAAACGAAGTGTTCATCAAAAAATGTCTGAGAAATGCATTATCTGAATTAGAACAGGGGTGTGAAACTTACGGCAAACACTGAATATCTTTGCGGCTGAGCAAACATAACAGTATGTTACAAAATAATTCTGAATAAAAAATTCATAACTGAATTTTCAAAACTTCTAAGTATGCATTATTTTTATTAATGAACTTCAACATTCGCCATTGACTACTTGTCAGTTGCGTTATGTCGACGCACCAATTACCTCGCGACTAACAGTGAATATTTTAAAAGCTGATAATAAAATATAACGCTTGACAGAAAATCTTTCTTTGTTTACTTCGAATTTATCCGTAGGTATACAATAAGTATCTCACCATATGCAAACGGAGGTAATCGATTTCCAATGTTTCAAATTTGTAGGAAGAATTCAGTAGAAGTTCGGATGACTGAATTTTACAATGTTTCCAATCCATGTTTGAAAGTTTTCGAAAACTGGCATGTAAAATTATTTCCAGATTTCAAAGTAGTGATAGGAGCGAGCAGTTATTTTCACTTTTGAAAGAGAATTAGTCTCCTACAAATCAAAAATTACTGGCATTCACTTTGGATCAAGTTTGAAAGTAAACACTGCGGACAAGATATCCTCCAAAGTACGAAAAGTTTTTGCAAAGAAGATACGCCAACTGTCTGGAATGATTCCTAAAGTTAACCGTTGTTATTGTTTTTTTTATATTTCAATTTTTTCAATTTCTTCAAATTTTCTTATTACATTTCTATGAATAAATGCTCTCTATAACCAACAGTAGCGTAACCGTTAAGCCTTGTAAGGAGTTTTCACTCTCTGACTAACAAGCGCACCATAGTATTGAAGATTCAATTTCTGCAAAGCTACTGGATTGCGAAGAAAGCTTTCTCACGCATTTCGCTGGTGACTGCAACATCTTATTCCCGATTTCCTCCGCTTTGCCAGGACTGAGAACAGAAGGACGTCCATTTCGCCTTTTTCCTAAAGGTTTTCATTTTCTCCAAATAGGGTTAACACACTGGGAATTGATGTCTCTTTCGGCACGAGAACATTTGGATATCTCTCTTTAACACATCAGTGACTTTAAAAAAAATTCTGTTGCGAAATAATGTTCAATCATAAAAATAATTTTACTTTTGGAAAATTATTCCTCCATCTTGCACAAAACAAACGATTCTTAAAGGTATCAAAATCTGCAGCTCCCATTTTGTAAGTTTATTATAATATTCAACAATGTCGACTGCAATTTATAAAATATTAGAAGCATTATTGTCTATTTAAGATTTGGTACATTTTTTAAAGTTTGGGTTGCGCGACTTTTCTATCACCCTGTACCTTATATGCAAGTTCTGCTACTTTGCTTCTTGTATACAGGTTTCGTTTATTTGGTAAGAAAAACGATTTGAGTTCAGGAAAAGCTGCCGGCACTCCTACCTATGAATATATATCATCTTCTTTAATATTTTCCATCTCTTGTGATAATGATTTAATTACCTGAAATTCTAAATAGAATTTTGAAACAATAACTCCCAGGTACTCTTAACCCCCTTCCAAAGTATGTTTGTGCCGAATCCCTTTGCTCTACGTCCAGCGGTGTGCCCTGCAGAGCGCAAACACAAACAAATATGGACGCACTCACATTTTCCACTTTTAATAGTAGAGTTATAAATGGTAGTAGTAGAAATATAATATGCTACAGCTGATATTAAAATATATGTTTGACAAATCCTAATTTGCTGTATTGCCTAAATAAACTGCATTAAAATAAAACTAATGAATTTAACATTGCTATCTAAATGTCCAGGACAGTTGAAACGTCATTTTTCGTTTTCTTAAATTAGAAAATCGGAATCCTCCATTGAGACTAATAATGTTAATGCGGCAATTTTTGTCGGATACGAGCAATTTTTCTTAAACTGTCAACTGTTATGTTCAAAAATGGTGTTTTGCAACAAAGAAAACTACAATGCATGAACAGTTATCAAACGAAATGTGCATAATTATTTTTCGGTAAGAAGATGTATTAGCGGCTTTGTGAAAGATTAATAATTTAGTCATTATTGTTTGAATAGATTTCCTTTAGGGCATTCTTTTTCAAAAAATGATATATTATACGGCGAAGGAAAAGAACAAACATTTCGATGTACTTAGACGTGTTTACAAAAGCCTTACCACTATTTTAATACAAATTCTCTGGATAAAAAAATTAACTTTTAGGAATAGAAACAGGCTCGTGTAATTGAATTGGATGGCTATGAGTTTTAGTGCCTAAGACACTTTTACTCAGAATGAGTGCTAAGAGATTTAGAGGAACATAGACTTCACCAATGGTAAATCAGATGGGAAACGTGCTAAAACCTGTCAGGCAAATGAGGGGAATGGGCTGGAAAATGGAATTCAAGTGCAACGATGGGAGAATAAGAGTATGATGCAGCGGGGCAAGGTAGCATGTGCGAACTATGGAGGCTTAAGAGGGGTGGACCATTTTGTAGTGGCATAAGGAAAGGCATATTTTCCATTATTATGGGCATAATTGATTTGATCCAGGACAGTAGGGTTGGTGTGGTTTACAAGTTTTTGGAAGAAGTTCCTGGAGAGTTCTTTAATAAATTCATCTATAGTTTGAATTTTCAGGTCGTTGTGGATGACGCTGTTTCGAACGTACCAGGGAGCATTGACTATGATTCTAAGGATTTTGTTTTGGAGGATTTGTGCTTTTTTACGGTTGGAAAATGCTGCGAGGCCCCAAATTTGCGCCGCATACGTGAGAATAGGTCTCAGAACTTGTTTGAAAAGTAGCAACTTGTTTTCTAGTGTAAGTGGAGATCTTCTTCCAATAAGTGGGATGAGCAGGTGAACTTTGGCCCAGAACTTCTCTGTGTTGTATTTAAGATGGCTTCTGAAGGTGAGCTTGTCGTCTAAGATTAGCCCAAGGTACTTGACCTCTTTGTCCCAAGTAAGATCTTCATCAAAGAACGAGAGAGTGTTTAGTTCTTTCCTGGATGTACCTTTACGGAACATGACTGCATGGGTTTTGTCTGTGTTGATGGCAACACGCCAAAGCGTGCACCATTTCTCAATGTTATTTAGGCCTTTCTGAAGTGTGTGGATGACATAATTTATGGTGCTACCTTGGGCTAAGATGGCAGTATCATCCGCAAAGAAGCAATTCATGATTTGGTTGGTCTTGGGGAAATCAGAGGTGTAGATTGTATACAGTAGTGGACTAAGGATGCTTCCCTGTGGAGTTCCGGCTTTTATACTTCCAATATCGGAGAGCGTATGATTGAGCTTGACCCGGAAGGTCCTGTTTCTAAGGTAGTTAATAAGGATGACTATGAGGTAGTTAGGAATTTTGAACTTTATCAGCTTGTAGATCAGACCATTATGCCACATTCGGTCAAATGCTTTGCGGACATCAAGGAATACTCCTCCAGTGTAGAATTTGTGGTTAAAACCCTGGGTGACGGTGTTAGCTACCCTAAGCAATTGATGAATGCAGTCATGGTCTGCCCTAAAACCGTACTGTTCGTTTGGAATGATGCTAAGATCATGACATTCTTCTTTTAATCTTGAGAGGATAATTTTTTCAAAGATTTTGCCAATGTTGCTGAGGAGGCTGATGGGACGATAGTTCCCTGGAAGTTTACGATTTTGCCGAGGTTCAGGGAACATCAGGACATGCGCTGTTTTCCAAATGGTGGGGAAGTAGTTGCAGAGAAGACATTTGTTACAGATTTTAGTGATGAAGGTAATTGTGAGACATTGGTAAGAATTTGTTTTAATGCTTTGTTAGGAATGCCATCTGGTCCAGTAGCCTTCCTGGGATTGATTCCCTTAAGAAGGGATAAGATTTCTTGTGGCGAGATGAGCTTGATGTTAGAACTAGGTTTAGGATTATCGATGTATCTACGGATTGCTCTATTGACTTCATCAATGTGAGCACCATCGTACGGTTCAGGGTTAGTTTGGAATGAGTTCTCCAAGGAGTATTTGAAGGCGTTTGCCTTTCCCAGGGGGGGTATTTAATACCATCAGTGTCAAGTATGGGTGGGATTTGGATGTACTTCCTAGAGAACTTCCTGGCTGCAATGTAGATTGAATTATCTTCTTGGTTTAAACTCATAAGCCACTCCTTCCAACTTTCTTGATCATAGTCTCTGATTTCCCGTCTGATTTGATTTGTGAGGCGGTTTGCAGTTCTTCTATATCTTGGGTCGTATGTTTGCTGCCATCTCTTTCTAATTTGATTGCGGTGGGTGATCTTCTTAACGATATTAGGAGGAAGTTTTCTGTAGTTACCATTAATGAGTTTAGATCTGGAGGCCAGGTTAATTGCTGTGAGAATGGCACTGTTGAGTTTCGTAATGGCTTCGTCAATATCTTTGATGTTTTGGATGTTGAGGTTCCCTGGAAGAGAGGTGCTCATAATTTGCATAAGTTTAGACCAATAAGTCGTTTTAATAATCTTGCTTATGGCTGGGAGGTTGACATTAATATCAATTTCAAAGGAGACTGGATTGTGGTCACTGCTAAGAGCGTTGATAGAATTCGCATCACCAGAAGAGAAGTTTTTGAGAATTCCAAAGTCCAGGGTGCTTGTGTTATTAGAGTGGTTAGGAAAGTGCGTTGGTTCACAGGGAGCTAAGAGGATGAGGTTGTTATTACAGATGTAGTCATGGATAATAATGCCATTAGAGTTCCAAGTGCCCGAGCTCCAAGCCCTATGTTTGGCGTTGAAGTCACCAACTGCGATGCATTTACTGTTCGAATTGAAAATGTTGTTAAGTTCCAGAGTCGAGATGGAGCCATGCGGCGGTCTATAGATGCTTGAGATGGTAATGGGAGTGCTGTCTGGTAAGTGAAGCTCGATAGTAGTATTTTCAAATGTGGTAGATGCGATAGGGGTTGGATGATGATCTATTGAATTTCGGATGAGAATTGCTGTTCCACCTCCTCGATGGGTGAGTCTGTCTGTTCGATAGGACGAGTAGTTGGGGAACTTGAGTCTGTCTCCTAGGTTGAGATGGGTTTCTTGTAAGGCCAATATATCTGGTTTCCAGTCAAGAAGAAAGTATTTGAGTTGATTAATTTTGTTCTTAATGCCAGCAGCATTCCAGCTGATTATGTTAAGGCTATTGTTCCTCTGATTATTGAATGCTAACAGTAGGGGGTTTCATCTGGTAGTAGTTAGCCATTTGGCTGAATAAAGAGTTCATCATGCTGGACATCATTTGAGACATCTGTTTGAAGAAAACTTCTTGGGTTGGAGGGTTCGTATTTGAAGCAATTTGAACAGGTCTTGGGATAAATTGGGTGGCAGGATTTGGATTTTGTTCTACTGCAGGAGTTGGGGGCATTTTAATCTTGGCGATGATTGCTGGGTCAGCCCAGGCATTTTCAGGAGCTTCTGAAAAGGTTCTTCTGTTAACAGGGTTCTTTGGGCATCCTGTGAAGTTGGCCGTATGTGGGCCATTGCAATGGAGGCATTTGGGAGGCGTATCTTTAGGTTTTGGGCATTCCCTAGATCTGTGGGGTCCTGCACACTTCATGCACCTAGGGTTTCTGGTACAGAGCCGACTATGATGAAAGAATTCCTGGCAATTGTAACATTGCCCAGGAGATTGTTTCTTCCTCAAGGATTCAATAGTAACTCTCATGCGGCCAATGAATTCGATTTGGTAAATTTCCTTGGACTTTGGAATTTTAGGTAGGGTAACAAGGAAGAGGTTGAAGTTTGAATTGGATTGCCTGTTACTAATAGGATGACATAAAGTAGGAGCAAATCCCTGATTCTGAAGGTGAGATATTATTACAGAAGTATCAAAGTCTTTGGAGAGGCCTCTGATGACAACTTTAATTTGTTTTTCATCATTAAGTTCATATGTATGAGATTTCATACCGTCTTGAGTGATTTTATTTTGTATAGCTTTATGAGCTTCGGGCGTAGGAGGGAAGATCTTTAGTTTATCATTATTCATCATGCGTCCTGTTATTTTTTCCTTGGTGATTTCACTAAGCAAGTCAAGAAGTTGGGGGACGTTCTTAGGATTATCTATATAGATAGGAGGAACGTATCTGCTTTTGTTGGTATTATTAGAGTTGTTAGCAGTAGAGGGACTAGGTTGGCTATTTTGGAAACTTCTTAAGTTTATTTCACTTGGTGTTTTAGCCGTATGGCTGAAGAGTCCTTGTTGATTATCTAAATCCTTTATTTCATCATCTAGATTAGATTGATTTTCGTAATGGTCTTGTTCATTTTCCAGATTTGCAAAGCGATTGCTTGTATTTATTTTATATTCAAAGGATTGTTTAATCTTTTTTGAAGCATTTTCTTCTTTCTGAGGGGATCTCCTATTTTTCTTACTCTTTTTGTGAAATGCATTAGATGTGGAAGAGGATTCACTATCAGAACCTCCATCGGAAAATATATTATTTACATGGGAATTTGTATGAGCGTTAGCAATAATTTGATTGGACAACAAGGTTGTAAGAATACTAATTTTCCTATGCAAAATGCGGTTAAGAGACCTATCTAGCATATGGATAGCATTTGATAATTCAACAGATTGAGGGGAAACTTTTTCCAAAGTATCAAGACATGCATCAATTTTACAAACATAAATATCACACTCCTCAGGACCGGTACACTTAGAAATATCAATACCATTGCAAACACTAAGAGCAAAGTGTAAAGGGTCGGCACTTACCCCTTCACAGTCAGCAATTGACTCGTTTTGAGTAGCCATAAATCCGCTGGGTTAACACAGCTTTGGTAAGTCAAGGACACACACGTAATCCAGAGGGAAAGTTCGCTCTAGAGAACAAACACCCGAAAATGGGTGTAATGCACAGTCACAACGCTTCCACGAGCACTAGAGAGGTAAGAAGTCAGCGCGACTGCTCCAAGTCCACACAGTAAACAACGCGAGTGAATCC
>BGPR01028973.1:0-19583 GCA_013235015.1 Araneus ventricosus | reverse complement strand
TTAAATGTATAGCGCGATGTTCTTACATGCGAATAGAGAAAAATCGCAAAATGCATGAAGAAGAAAAATTGTAAAACTATTGATAAATATACAAGACCTTGTAGCAACTATAACTGCATTTTGCCATGGAAGTGAGTTTTATAAAATACCAGCAATTGTACCTACGGTTTCTCCCACGTTTATTTGTTATATACAAGGTGTCCACACTTATCGTGATCAATAGCTAATTTCTAAACCGTTAGAGATAGACATATAGTTCCAATTGGAAAAATGCTTTAAATGAAGGGAAAAATTATAACATATGTTTTTTGAATCACTAAATATATTTCTGAAAAAAAAATACGAATTCTAACTTTTTATACGGTCCCCCGGTCCTATCAGTCATATTTAGTAAAATATTTTTGACATTCTAACATTTTAAACAAAAAAAGTCCCACTCTTCTGCGACTAAAACTGACCGAGTTATGAAGTTATAAGTTAGTTCCAACTTATTTCATTTGCCGGTAATTACAAACATGCAGAAGCTTCTTGTGATAATTGTGGTTAATTTATGTTAACTGTAAACAATGCCTGGAAAATGAAGAATTTCTATAAGGTTCCTTAATCTACATGAAATTCATATGCCACGAGTATTTCAGGTTTTATTTGTTATACACTACACCAGAGATGGAGAACTTCGGTCTCTTTGAGTTCCAAATGCAGCCTTACCAGTTATTTACAATTTGTTTGTAACATGATAATAATTACAGAACAATAACCCTTAAGATCCTGTTCGTGTAGCCTTTTGCCCAACTGCCGGAATTTAATGAGGAATTTCAGTGCAAAAATGTTCCCCATCCCTGCTCTGTACTGTCGAAGGCATATCTAAAAAACTATAACTTTTGGCTACGAGCATTTTGGTAAATGTACATTGCGCTTGTTTTTTTGAGATACATATTTTTTTAGTGGTTTTCTACTGTTCCTTAATAAGATACGGCCTTTTTGCTTAGGAATAATGTCGGACAAATCGCAAACATAAGTAGGAAAAATCAGAAAATGAAAAAAATTGAGATACGCCTTTTAAGTTTAGGAGGGCAGTATACATAAACTCTATTGTTTTACACTATTCTGCCAACAATATAAAAAATCTCTTGCGAAAAAATGGATTAGGCTGTTTTTACGATATCAATTTCATGTATCGCCCAACAATATAAAAACGCAAGTAAAGAGTTCAAAGCTCATACAAATCCTTAATAAAAAATACATTCTAATTTCTATACATCTAGCTAAAAGGTAACTCGAAAAAAATTGGCATATAGAAATCTTGATGAACAAAACTACGTTTTACAAAATTTTCAGAATTTTCTTCCTAAAATCACCTATGCATAGGTAATTTATTGTTTTAAAGAAGACTTAAAATATTGAATGATCGAAGAAACGTATTTACAAAATATGCAAATATGCATGTAATTTGCAAATGTACTTACAATGTACCAAAAAAATGTGCGTATTTATGTAAAAAACAAAGCTAAATTTTTATTTATTTTTGGACAAGCAGTCTCTAATGTTTTCTGAACATAATCTTTAACCGAAGACGTTTAAATACTTAATACCTAGACTGCCATCCTTAGCAATTTTTAAATTTAATGGCTGCTAACGCAATAGTGTAGAAGCCGGTAGAACAAAGCGCAACAGGTAAAATTTCAAAGGGAAACAAAACCATTTATAACATACTCCAAGTAATAATTTGCTAATAATGTTCTACGTCCAATCATACTTAAAATATTTATGTTTTTAACATCATGAGTGTGCGTTTCCAAATCAGAGTTCTAATTTCACTACGAATTGTTTTCTTCCATACCTCATCAAAATACCACAGGAACACACGCAAAAATTACATTACACATATCATCTACACCCTAAAGAATTTCCATAATTTTCATACTAGCATTACACATTGAAACTGTAACATTACATGTCAGAACTCTACGAAGCCCAACCAATGCGTATTCAATGGAAAAGGGGGAAACATTGAAATGAATAGCTTGAAATACAGAATAAAATAATTCTTAAATATAACTTTGCTTACTAAGAATTAAGATAACACAAGTAACATTTAAAGATTACATAGCATCCAAATGAGGAAACAGCAAACAAAATTTCAAAATTAAATGCATATGCAGTTGATGGCACGCAAAATCTGGCAGGTTTAAAATGTTATTCCATATTTTTACAGTTTTCTTACCATCCTTCTCATATAATAAGTACTAGAAATCATTATTTACATAATACCCCAAACGCGTTCTCACCAAATTACAAGAGCAACGAGGAACTCTAAAATTCTAAATAATTCCAGGTATGAAGGAAGAAAAAAATGCTAACTTTGAAACCTCTTTCGAACAGCTATAACTAAGTAAAGTTAACCTAATTCAAGTTCCGGTCGTTAGAAAAGTTCTCCAGGTAAAAATACAGAAGAGAACGTTCCTTGGTAATCTTTCCGGTTATTTTCCATCAAAATCCTTTTTGTGTCTAGGATGCTTAAGGTGTGCGCTGCCGACTCAATAAATTCTAAATTTAGAAAAGGGCTGATGTATTTTGTAATGAAAAAACATGTAAAATTTTGCTTTTCCGAGGAATTTGCTATGTAAATGTCATTATCAAGCTGTGAATACACCTATGAGGAAGAAATGAGAAAGCCCAACACCCATGTTGAAAATTTTTTTGATTTCTTTGAACTTTTTGAGTTATTTAAGGTATTTATGATAAAGTGTATTTCTGTAGTAATCAAATAAAATTTACATCTTTCTGCAGAAAACTGGATCTTATAATTTATTATTTATTTACTAGGTAGGAGAGTATCTAGCGTTGCAATATTTTTTTTCTTACGAAAACCTTGTGGTGAAGAGGAGCGAGAATGATGTTATATAAGTTACAGATATTTTTATTAGTATTATTTTATTGGTGGGATATTGCTCAAATATTAAAATAATTTAAAATTAATTCTACTTTTTAACCATTCAGAATTTTTAGTCAGCCATTTAGAGACATGTGCACCATTCCTATTGGAATGCTCTAGGATGAAATATGTGAATTAAATTTCACTTCATTAGGTCCATTAGCTACATGTGTGTACTCTACTTATCACTCTACCCAGGATTGAAGGATTGGAATTGCGCCTACACCATTTTAATAAATCAAAAAGGAACATATGTATCATATTTCATCATAAACTCCCAAGCCTTTCGGAAGCGATACTGGAACAAACGTACATTCACGCACCTTCACACGTTGAGATTTATGCATACTCAAGCGACAGAAAAACTGATACATCAGTATAATATTAGGTTGGATAATCATGGAAGAAAAGAATTACAGAAATAGGACGGAGTATGATTCTAAGAGCTTCTGGGAAAATGCTATAGGTATTAAACACCACACTTTGGGTTATATTCAGTGATCTTGGATTTCCCTTTTCGATGACGCCTAACATGGCATTCCAAACCTTTTCTGTCACAATTAGATCCGTGGACTTGGGTGGCAATGACAAAAATAAAAACTCACATTAACGATTTTGTTAGGTTAGGTTAACGTCCCGTTTTGAAACAACACGAGGGCAATTTTTGGACGGACGTCGTAATTTTGAACAGCAGTCAGATGACAAGAACAGCACCTGAGCTGGCGCCCATCCCCAGTCCAAACTTCCGCGCCACATCGACTGGAGGACGTTTGGCCACTACGTATGATTTAGCGTGCAGCAGGCCCCATACACGGCGGATCTTCAGTGGAATCGGGTTTCGAACCTTCGGTCCAGAGGTCGAGATCTTACCACTAGGCCACCGCGGCCTTTAATGATTTTGTAACCATAATGCAGAGCCCGACACTTGTGGGAGGGTGTATGGTCCTTTCGAATTCATCAGCTTTTGTATGTCTTATCATAAAAGATATATACATACCATTTGCCTGTTACGAACGTTTCTAGACGTATTAGGAGTGCCATTGATTTTCAGCTGCTTAAACACCATAGATAATGGAAGCCCAGTTGGTGTTTGGTTCTCTGTTGACAGACCTGATAAGTGGCTTCAATGGTTTGCTCTGCATGAATCCTCTCAACTTCTTTCCAGTCATCAAATATCCTACACTTCTATTGTGCAGATGTGAGGCGTACAGTTCTGTGTTGTGCGACCAGCAGAGAAAGTTTAATTGGCCTCCGGCTATTTAACCCCTTCGGCCCTGACGTCCTAGTTTTAGGGCACATCTTTATATTACTCTAGATTCCACATTTTTAAGAATTTCAACTGCAAAACCCTAGGTCTTACTAATTATGACTTCGAAAACAGCAAGATACTTTCATTTCTGCTCAATAATTGGTAGCATAGTCATAACAGAGAAAATAATGGAGGTTTCTGACCATCTGCAGGTCAAAACGTAAGTGGATGTTTTTTGAGTTCTCAAAAAGATTATTACATTTAATTATCTTCTTTTTGAAAAATTTCATAATATAAATCGTACTATTTCTGCCTAATTCAGTGCTTTTAGCTTAAAAATAATCAAAAATTGCACTACATATGAGAATCAAACATTTGTTCTACTTATAGGACATCAGGTCTTAGAGCAGACAACATGAATTTTTAAACTAGTTTTTTTATTAGAACACCAAGTGTCTATAGTACAAAACTTTTGCTTCGTTTTACAGTTATCGATACTTCCTCTAAAAAGCATTGTGCTTTATATATATATTGGATATTTTACAGTTGTTATTCAATTATTGACCATAAAAATTGAAGCAAAGTTGAAAACGGATGGACGAGGTATTTCAGATAAATAATATTATAGAAGCTGGCAAAACCGCTGTAGTGAAATGTTACGGCAATCGTGCGGACGTAGTTAAAGGATGAAGCAAAAAAGATGTCACGTTTGTTGAAGTTTCTAGACCCTAAATTGTAAAGTTTTACAATAAAAGTAGGGGTGAATGGACAAGCATGACTTATTAATGTCATTGCACCGAACTGCTATAAGGTGCAAAGAATGGACCCTCCTCATCATCTTTCATTATTTCAATATGCATATAATAAATTCTAGATTCCGGTACAAAAGAGATGCAAATTGTTCTGGAATTCCTTAGAAAAATTAATTAGATTTACTGGACTTGACATTTAAAATAGCAAAAGATCTCTCATTTTCAAATCAGTCAGCAGCCCCTACCAAATCCGGACGTCCATCAGGTAAATAGCCCTGCTGTACCACCTCCAAAGAAAAAGTTAAATGCATCTGTCAGACCTTGCAATGACGGGTGATTTGATGGGATAAACCACGTGATTGAAAGAAGTTCAAAGTAACAAAGATACAAACTGGAAGTTTGCACTTTCAAAACTACATCTTTTTATGTGAAATGTGAAGAATATTGAATTTTTCATGCTCAAAGAAATTGTTTCAAATCATTTCATACAAAATAATTGTAAATTGAACTTTAAAATTTTTCATTTTTTACTTAATTAAAGCCTGTTGTCCTACTATTAGGACATTTTTAATTAGTTAGCTAATTGACAAAAAATTATGATATTTCATATTTAAGTTACTTTATGTAATATAGCATATTTAACTACTTGTTGATTTTTTATCTGTCCTGTGCATAATTCAGAGCCGAAGGGGTTAAGTCCATATTCGGCAGGATTCGTTTCACAGTCCAGGAACTGATGCATATTGAGGCTTCAGCAGTGAATTCAAGTGTTACCTGCGAGAATTTATCATGCAGGTAATAAGGTCATCAATGGTCGCTTTCATCCAGTGTCTTTCTACACCCGCACTGGAGTCGTTAGTTGGAGTTCTGCCGAAATGCTGTACTCTCGTTTCACCCTCACAATGGTCGCTCGTAAAAATCTGAACTTCATTCCTTCATACGATCTCTTTGTGTGTATGGTACGGATAATATGATTAATTGGTTATTATGAATAATAATCGGTCAATTACCAATGGACAAATCATTCATCATTTTGCAATTACCTATAATAAACAGTACCGTAATAAATCGACTCATCACTTCAACTTTAGTTGGTCTATAATAACCGACAATCATTATTTAACTGCAATATATATAAAAATCAAGTATCTAAGATATATCCAAGGACCATGTATTGCATTTGTATGGAGTTTTTGCTTTACGTTCTTCTGTCATTTGATTTATTTATGTATTTTTTTATAATGTGTAGTTCCTGAACTTGTTATGTCGTAGATATGTAACTGCCGAGAACAAAAGAGAAATAAAATTTTTATTTCATTAGAAACTATTTGATTTTTCAGTTTTCTTATAGAAATTGTTAACAGAAATAACGTTTAGTTTCCACTGCAGGAAGTTTCTAACAAATTACAACCGAAGAGATGGATATATAGCGTTTAAATATTATGAATACTCTCAGTTTTAACATGACATACTGAAATTGTCGGGTGTGTGTGGGGGGGGGTAACTACAACTTTATGGCTACTAAAACTTTCAATTTCTACAAATTACTTCCCATCTCGTATTATATCAGCACTCTTATTGCAAAATTCCAATAAACCCTTCAAATACAATTATCTTCAAGAAGAACGTCAACTCATGTTCTAAATAATTTCCTGAAGAAAGAAAAAAGTTGAGAATTTTCAGTCCTCCTTCTGAGAGAGTTTAACGAGGTAGCACCCGATTTCCAGCGCCCGTCGTTATTAAAGCCAGCAGGTAAAAATTTAGAAAAGTTCAGATAGTTCCGGGTTATTTGCCACCGTGGAACGTTTTTATTATGACAAGCAAAATTTATCAGACCAATGAGTTCTAAATTCCAGGTTGAGCCTGATATGTACAATTGTAAGAATGATGAAAATTTACCACATAGAAATCAATCGGACCGAAATTAAAAATGTAAATGATATTTGATCGAAGACGTTAATGAGTGGTGAATGTTTATAAAACCTTTTCTTTTTCCTCAGATTTTCTTCCGCGATTGATTTGAAATGTAACATCGCGATAATTGAATTTTGAGCATTTCTTTGTAAATAAATGCTATGGCGAACAAAGGAGTAAATGGGTTAAAATACATGATTAGATTCTTGAAAACGCTTTGAAGGCTATATATAAACGACTTGTTGAGCAATATATTATAATTAAAAAAACATATATTCTATTCATAATGAAGTTGTACAATTTTGAATCATACAGGTTTGATTTCATTTTTATGGCTCTTTAATAGTTTGCACTCTCTAGAATAAAACACATTTATGTCACTAATTGATTTCAAGCTTTTGTATGGGTTTGCAGTACCTATAATACCCTTCCAAAGTTGATATAAGAGACACCATGAAATTATTAGTATTTAAAATTTGTTAAGCAGCAATTTTTTTGCATTGTAATTTTATATTCTTCTTCTTACAACTGTAGTTTTTTAATATTATCTATTGAAAACCACATAATTGAGATTTTGCAGTCAAGTAAAAGGGAAGAGGCGTTCATTATTACTCCAATATAAAATTGCATGAATCTGATCAGTCTGTCTCATAAGAAATACAAGTTTACCAATAGAGAATTTAAAATAGAATAAAAAATGGCATAATGATCGAGATGTACTGAATAAAAATGATCAAACACTACTAGATTGTTTTGGTACACTATATATTTCAATACCTGGAAAGTCACTCAGTTTTGCCAGTCATACAAGATTTTTAAGAAAGATCTCATGTCCATTGCGCAAAAATTTACAAGGAGTTAAATTTAATGATAAATAATAAACGTTTCTGAGTGAAATTATTTTTTAATTTTAATGAATTTAATAAGGACTCTTTTGCTTAAACTTAATGCACGCAATTTTGTTGCAAATTGATGGAAACTATCTTCAATGCTCAAGTATAAAAAATGAGAAGATTCTACAATTGATCTGAAATGGTTTTGTTTTAATAATGAAATTCCCAATTTTTGAGGTTAAAACATGAGAAAATGAAAATGAGAAACATTTTGAAAAACTCAAAACCCCGGAGAGTTAAATGGATAAGTAAATTTCTAACCCTGCAAATGCCTACCTCTTAGACTGAGAAGACAAACAAAACTATATCAAATGAAAAGAAATAATGTATATTGACTATAAACCACCATCCAGGAAGACAGTGTGATGAAAATTCGTGACAGAAGATGTGAAAATGGCAACTGTGAAAGTGGAAATAACAAATCTGCGGTACCTGCATATTAATTTTGCTTTTACCATACACTCCAGCCCTACCAGGGAGCCAAGGCATCACCGCATATGCACTGATTGGATAATTTTGATTACATTTTAGTTACCTATTACTATATAATACACCTACAGAGGGACCCTTTTACTACATTTAATATTGATTATCGTGACAACCCCCATGTATGTTACCAAATGAGGCTCCCCACTCTTCCGGTTAATTCGGGTTTACTGGAATGAGACCCAGCATGTCGTCACCAATTAACCATCATAAGCTTCCCCAGAACAACCCCTCTCAGGAGAAGCAAGCCCTTTTATCGGAAATACACTCAACATGCTAATGACACCCCATTGCTATACCCCCCCAAAGAGAAGAACTAGCTTACTGGGTAGTCTTCATAATCCATCGGCTCTGAGATCTCTAATGCAGAAGGTTTTGTCGCCGATTTTATTGATTTTCATGTCAGCTGGCTGCCAGGGTGCTGTCTGATGATCTCACATGCGACGTGTTGTTTCTTAACCCGGCAAGAAAACTATTGGTATCACCACAAACGTTATGTTATCTGCATTTAGAGGTGCTACTTGGTACCTGGGAGGGGCCATGGTTTCCAAAGACAGGGATAATTACTGAAGGAGAAATATACAATAGTAATCGACGCCCCTTGTGTTCCACAGGGGAAACTCGAGTTCATTGTTGTTTTACTGTTTAACGACAAATCATTAAAAAAAAATCGGGGCCTGGGCAGATTAGTTAACTGCCAATGGGGTAATACTGCGATGGGTGGGGCCTGCTGCATGAGCAATGCACAATCGGCATTCGTGTGTCCTTGTGAAAATGGATACTACTCTGCATAAAAAATAACCTACGCCATTGAGAAGGCCTGCAGAGGATGCGGATCAGTAGATAAACATTGGAACTCGAATACAGAATATTGAAGCCGACGATGCTTGAGACCCTTGAAATGTGCCAAGGCGTGGAAGGATTCGCGCCTGTCAGCCGACACAGCATCCATCGTTTTACTTAAACTCCAATTTTAGTATGTATGGTTTGGTTTCTCTATTTGAACGCCGAGGTAGTAGTATTCAGAGATTTGAATACGGAACCTGGGATTTAGGATTTTATTCCTCAGTGTGATAGTTTTACGTTAAACACTTTGTAAGTTTTGTAGAATAGGGATGACCAAAAGAAGCACGAATAAACTGCGTACATTTTTTCCATTTCCAAAATAAAACAGAACGGAGAAAGTATAAAGTATGTTAGCTTTAAAATACGGTTGATTGAAATTAAAAGTCAGCTCTGTCAGGTAAAAAACTGACATTACGCGGATATCCATTGAGATTAAAAAAGCTAGCAAACAAAAAAAAGACCATTATCCAGTAGAAACTATTTTTACCGTTTAAAGGAAGGATAAAGTAAAAACAACTAACTCTCTACCCTAAATTTTCCTATTAACTTCAACTAAACTAGTTCAAAAGTTCAATAAATGCTTTCCCTCTGAAACGAAAAGATAAACTAACCAAAGAAATTTTGAGAGCACCAAAGAGAAATCCAAAAATCAGAAAACGAAAGGTAGCTGTTTGAAAAGAATCGTTGATCTGATGAGATTCAACTGCTGTCTTAAAAAAACGACTCTCACACGGGGATCCGTTAGGGAGTACTTGAATTAGAGCAAAGTTATGTAGCATTGAAACGAATTTCTAAACCAGAACTCCTGCAAAATAGTGTTTTATTTTTATATTTTTACATATAATTCGTTGTAATTGAAAGTTTGATCTTCACGATGCCTCCAGTGAAAGATAAATTGTTATATAGGGAAAAACGATGGAATGAGTAAGATTGACCAAAAAATAATGAGGAAACGCCAAGATATTATAAGAAAATAGGTCAAACAAATTTTGGCTGGCTTAGCCCTTTTTTTTTAATTTTTTCTTGGATATTGAAACATTATTGATATTTACTAAAGTACGCTTAGTACTGAGAAATGTTTTTCTCTTTTACAGATGAAATAAATTAGTAGTAAATTAAATTAAGATAATATTTCATTTATTTAAAGATACCTTTTGATTAAATCATCTATATTCTCCTTAGCAATTTTTACTGGAAAGTACGAAGAACAATTTGAAAATATTCTTATATTTTGGCCAATTATTTCCACTATAAGCATTGCTTTTGTTTTGCAAAGTTTTTGATTAAGGAGAGATAATTACTCGATTTGACGAATGAACAGTGTTTTCGATCCATTTATTCGGAAAGTCATGCCGTGAATCTTGCGCACTGAATTGCCGAGAAAAATCGATACCGGTGTCAACCCGCAAAAGAAGCTTCATTAGTTGAGCGGCTCTCATGCAAGTGACTTCTTTATTTTCAGGGGAAAATACCATATTGTACCTATCGTCCAGAACCGCTCATTTATAAGTGCGGCACCATCACGCTCTGGTCCCACCACCAGAGGGAAGTAAAATGAAAATACCATTTTGAATTGCACATATATTTAACAAAATCTGAGGCTTCACATGTTGCAAATGAGACGATAAAAAGAAATTAATAAAAGAAAATAAATTACTGAATTTACTATACCGCTGTCACTAGTCATTCCTTATCTCTTTTGCCTGTACTTGGGCTGTATTCAATTAAACTAATGCTTCCCAAGGTAATTAATGCCGTAATAACTGGATATCGATTGCATGCCTCAACACTTTACTATTTCAAAGTTGGAATATGTCAATGAAGGTAAGAACATTGTGATTCATAGCTTAAACAAATTTCCTAGCAAAATCTGCAAGTGAATTACAAAAACAAGACTCTTTAAAATTTCTCATTAAATTACAAAAACTGTTACAACTGAATTGCATCATATTTTAAATGGAAATAAATAATAAACAAAAGCTATTTCCCAAAAAAGACGGGAAACTGGAATGAATTAACATACAGAACTCAAGCAGCTGAGTTGGTGTACACTGCAATGGATGGATATATTAACTGAAATCACGTTGCACAATCCAATAGATGTGTTCAGAACTTGAAGTCGTAAAGATTTTCCTGAGCCACTGCATTAGGCCGGGAAATCTGGTTGTTGATTAACCAATTTTAACTCATAAAGGTCAAATTATGTTGAAAGTGGCTATTTCATTTTTATTTTTCATTGTACATCTATATTTTTAACCATCCATGTGTCAATTGTACCTTAAATTAAGTTTAAAACAAGTAGTCTGGTTGTCACAAACCCATCAGAAAAAAAGACAATATGAATACTTATCTGGGTAAGTACTGATTCCGCAACTGTACCACGAGTCTGAAAGTACCGTCATCACGTCTCCCTACACCAGCATTCGATGGAAGAATTGCAACGATTCATCTCGGGTAAATTTATCCTCACAAAGGAAGGACTTCCCTTCTCTTTGTATCTATCATATAGCAATATAGAGGACGCTATGGGTGATTAGCTGGCTCACCCATTACCTTCGTGAAATGGATTGAAGTCAGCCCCACTTCGGCACCGTGTGGTGCCAGCAGCCCATCCCTGCCATTTCAAGTATGAGGGATATCTCTCTCAAGCCATCGTGTGAGAAACTGCACAGAAAACGGTGATTTTGGATTTTATTTACGTTATACTTCCCTCAAATTGTGAGACATGCATTTTATATCGGATCACGTTGCAAGCCTCACATTGTTTCAGACGGAAGAAGTTTAAATCAAGTCTATCACAATGTTAGGCCATTGAAAAAAAAAGAAAAAAGCAGAACACTGGAGTTGCATCAGATTTTTTGTAATTCCTTTACATGAAGAAACAGGAAAAATAGACTTCAGATTTAGACCTTCATGTAACAGGACTTCGATTCGACAAATACCTTTCTAGAAATTATATTCGTCTGTTTGTGTACGACGAGAATCCCAAAAATGAAAACCGTATAATGAAACGAACTGGTATATATTCTTTTTCACTGTACTTGAAGAAACAGCATTAATTTCGATGTCTCTTTTCATCTTATGTTTCTGACTTAAAACATCGCGTTGGTCCGTTTTATATGTGGGACACGTTAATTGTAAAAACATATCTGGCAGAGTGAAATTTAGGATAAGGATTTGACCTACCCAGAACTTGATCTGTGCACCGCACTTGCCCTAATCCAACATAATAAAAACATCCATCTTCTGTGAATACAATTAAAAGCCCCAAACTGTTTAATTGATGAATTTCAGCAATGATCTTGTCTAAAATTTTAAAACTTTCTCGCCACTCCTGTCATGCGTGAAGAAAAATAAGCAAAACAGCATCTGATGAGCTTCTCTCCTGTCAGCCATAAGAAAGTGAGGTGCTCAGCCCTTATAGTGACAGCTATCCAGAGTATGCAAAGCAAGAGCAGACATGTATACACAAAGGAAAAGTTTTATTCTTGACTAATAACCAGTCTTTGATTATACAAAAGTTTTCAAAATATTCAGAATAGGTTTTTTTTACTGCAGATTACCATATTGCTAGAAATAAGTTTTGAAAAATAAATACAAGTAAAATACCGAATTTAGTCCATAATCATTTGGATACAGTAAAAAGAATGATAAACGAATAAAACATCTATTATATAAAAGGTCCAATGCACAGTTATTGCAAGAAAATGTAAGAAAATACCTGATGGAGTGAATGTTCTGTGTCTCTCTTACGACAATGTAGTTTATTTTAATAATTAAAGCTCATCGTAATTTCAAAGGAAGCGAGAATTATTCACAAAATGGTAATTCTGTTTAAAAGATTTACATCTTTTACTTAAACCCTTATTCTGTTCTTTTCTGTTTAATAAAAACCAATATATTTTTCATGATTTAGTTTAATTTCTGAATCTCTGAAATGCTTCAAAAGTCAAAGTGAGTGACGTTGATTTACTTCCTTACCGAAAGAGTACCTTTTTCATAGGAAGACTACTTGTCTTTTTAATATAGAATCCATTTCATCTATGATGCAAGGAGTACCACAACCTTATCTACATTTGTTTAATAGTTGTTACCAATGAATGTTAACAAAAAAGAGTACCACATAAAAGTGAATCTAGGTAAACTTGTTTATTACGACTTACGCAGAAAGAATCTAAACTGCGACTCTGACTAGTGAAGGTGGTTGTGCGTATCATGCAGTATCTCACCCAGCTAAATATATACTTTAACTATATTTAATTGATTTGACTGAAAACACGAATCTCTACCATCATGTATCGAAATGGCCTGTAAACCAACCTCACTTCCTGAGTGAATGTGCCTCATCTATATATAAACTGCGCTCAATGTATTGAAGTCGCGGTTTGAGTTTGAAGACCTCAGTGTTAGGGCGCTGCTTCATCCCGCAAGGATCTGGCCTGTTGGAATTTCTTGGTATCATAACGCTACCATGATGAATTACATGCAAACATAATCATGTAAATTTCATCCATGTAATAATCCCCTGGTGGATGGTTCAGAACATTCACTTGTAGAGAGAATGACCACAGCTGAATCTGTTCTAGTTGTGTGTAGAGTACACGTAAATCTTCGTTAGTTACTTTGCGTAGCAAGTCACTTACGTAAAATATTCACCTAACTTGTGAGCAGTCTTAATTGCTACTTCGCCGATACACTTTGCGTTGCCATGTTGTCACTTGGTAACCTTTTCTCATCACATGCACATCTGTCTTCAAAACATTACGTTGTATCCATTTCGTTCGGTCTATGTGGGTTTACACCCACAGTTTTCACTACCATCAGACATAACCAAACATTTCTTTTGGATTTTAAACTTTAGATTACCTCAATTTGTTAATGTTTCTCGTTTCACCCTTTGAGAATCATAAAGAATATAGGAATACAGAATGTCCGTTAGTATCTGTAATCGTCACCATCAAAATGGGGTCATTGACTAGAGAACACTTTGCCATTAATTTACATAATCTCATTTTTCTCTTTTCTTACAATGAAATGCCCAAAATTAGAGAAAACTGTTGCAGAAAGACATATTTTTTAAAGATTCTTTAAAGAAATATAAAATTGGTACACTCATTATGAAGAAATTGTATCAAAAAACGTGGAATAACCTGAGGTAGTAGATTCGTCAAATTCAAAACGAACCTGCTAACCCAACCGCACAATTACACCATTTGTATAATAGATGATTTTCTTTTCTTCTTTGGTCAGGCCAGTCTCTTTTATCGACTTACGTATCGGTTGTAAAAATGTTTTTTCCTGGACTTTGTCAGATTGGATTTTAGACCTAAGATCCTTTATCCGCTCACTTTACTAACCGCTTTATACTACTGATTCTTGATGTCACTTTAAAATGGTCATTTTCTTCTATTATCTCAAGCATCACAGCCTCTTTCATTATATTTATTCTTCCAACATTTAGGTCGAATCTGCCTTTTCCTCCAAAACAGTGAGTTTGATGCCGTACAACTGGGGAAACCTTGGTTTGAATCTTGGGTTGTACTTTGCCCATTAATGCCTAAGCTGCAATTTTTCAGTCAATATTCAGCGTTAATGCCTACTAACCTGAAACCAATCTGAAAAGGCATTATAAAAAATAGTGCCTGAAAATTCTGTTTAGGCAAGTTTTCCAAACTTAGGCTGTCCCCATTTAGGCATATTTAATGCGTCCCACAATTTAAATCTTATCAAAAAAACTGGTACCATGTGAATTCCAAAAGAAACATGAGTTCTTACAAATGGGCTATGATATATTTCAGTAAATTAATTTGTTAAATACTGGAAAAACTTATCCTTTCTTTTTCATATCAAAAAAAAATCATTTCTTAATCCAAAAGGGCTGGTATCATCATAGAATCATAAAGTGTCATCGGACAGAATAGGAAAAGAAACATTTAGGTACCAATTTTCTTGTAAAATTTATGTTGGGTGCACCCTTTGTGACTTATGACGGCTTTTTAAAACGTCCTCGAAAACGGGACGGCATTGAATTCATGAATGGGGTATTTTAGAAATTTCACTTTCCCAAATGGGAAATTAGTGTCATGTTAGATTTATTCGGATCTAATTTATTTAACACAGTTTCGCTATGCTACCAATAAATAAATAAAAACGGAGATCTTAAGGCAATAAAATCGTTGATGGAAACCATCTGCCTTGCAATTTTGATAAAAAAGAGAAGCTGAAATGAAACAACAGTAACTGCTTTAGGACAACATTTTTTAAATTAGATCTGAATGTACATATATAACGAATACCCTGGCATTTAATTTAATAGGCGAGTATGAGGAATTTGATTATTCATCTGTAATGTTTCTACATTTCGGTATCAATGAAATAATATTCTGATTTCTATCTGAAAAATTTGACTTGATTTCGGACAAGAAAAAAGTGACAAATTCCAATAACGTAAGAAGAAGTATTGATTTAAACGTTTTGAGTAAATACTTGAATCAATTATTTGGTTTCACAGGCTTTTATAAGTCTTTGAGTGGGAATACAAATGAAACCAATAAGTAACTCATATAAGACATTGAAAAGATGCTCTCTTTCTTGCTCATTAAAAGCACTGAGAACATTCAAATAGAACATACTAGATATCTTCTTCCAGAAAAGTATTAAAATATTTTGCATCACCAGAATGCGTCATTTTTCTCATTACAACTTTTAATGGTTTTTCACTATGATTTTTATTACACGGTATTTTGATGAAATATTTTTAGGAACATTACAAGTAAATTATAATATTTGAAAAAATAAATGTAATTATTATCTGAACTCTAAAAAACCCATTTCTCCTAAAAGTAGTTTCTGCCAATTTTAACCTAAAAAATGTTTAAAACGACTGGTCAGTAGAAGTATTACTAAAGTAAAAGCAGTACCTTTTCACTTTTCAGAATTTCTGTTTTGATTATCGTTATTGACGTTTTATTTCAAAGCGATTCGTTTGATGATTTACTTTAAACCAAGAAAATGAGTCTGCACCAAAGTTATATTCTACTAGTCGAGTGGTATTCACATTCTCCGTTTATCAAAATAAGATAAGACGAAAAGAGAAAACGAACGAACCCAATTTATTAAACAAGAATTACAAAGGCCCTTTCTTTTATAAACTTAAATCAACAATGGGGGGATTTATAAACGGTATATAATTTGAAGTTCTACAGCATTTTGAATGCTGTGTGTATTAAACATTAATACTTTAACTAAATGTTGCTATTTCACTCCTGAAGCCACACATTTATTATAAAAAAGCTTTAAGATTTTAAAAATAACGCTTTTCTAAAAAGATATCTTACCAACAGTTTGTATTCTTCCCCAAAAATCATTTAATTATTCCATTCTTTTATTCAATATTAATTGATCATTTCTTTGATGATTTAAGAAATCAGAAGAATACTCAAGGCGTTATTTAGCCTTAAATGATGCTATATAAAACCGTTTACTTTTCAATCGGAAATAAAGTAATCACGAATTTCAGCTTTGTTTCTAAATCTTTTGTCCGGAGCTATTTTATTTACATTTTTTATACCCTTCTGGATAGCTTAAGGAACATGGAAATCAATTTGATCTCTGTATCTTTGGCAAGATTTTTCACTGTCTTTTGAATGTTAGACATACTTTTGAAAAGATGGTTTTGGAAAATAAAATTCATTCTTTCATGTAAGAGTAAGGCACGTAAACAATCATGGCGAAAGGCTCCATTATTTTGAATACTGTTGAGTTAAACAATAGGATTTGTATATTTAAAGGAATCATGAATGAACAAAGGAAATTTTATTAGAGTTGTAAGCAATAAATGTATTTCTTCCCTTTGAAAAAACCAAATATTCAATGAGCAAATGATAGTTTGATATGGAAAACTATACAAATTAGTTATACAGCTATATATATAATAATTTTTTAATTATACTCATCTATACTTGATTAAAGTATGATGCCAGTGGCGGAACTTTTTTTTTTCCAAAACTGAATGAATTCTTTCAAAAGTGGCTTATTCGTAGAATTTTTTTGATAAATACACGAAGATGAGTTTATATATAAACATGATATTTCTTGTCCAAAAGTGAGACTGTTGCTTCCACATATCTGGTAGAAACCCGGAAAAAAGGCATTCGCCAGAACAGTAAAGGAAGCGCGGAATTAGTATCTGTGATATCTGCCTAAAGCCGGGGAATTTGGTCTACGCAGCGGCGTTCTGAGATTAGAATTTTAGCAGAACGGAATAAGCTGTCTTGAAACACCTTTTCTTCGACGAAGGTAAAATTGCTCTCTGCCATAGAAGCTTATTTGATGATTATGTACATTCTGAAAAGGCTTTAATAATGACTGCGGGCAAAACTTCTTTATTAGGGTGTTTACAAAAGAACACTTTCCGATGCACCAAAGGGTGGAAAGTGCATGTCCAAGAAATTCTGACCATTCTGAAAATAGTTTGAAACAAATGAAGATATTAGTCAAAAAGAAAAAAACAAAACAACGATTTTGTAGTCATGTAAAGCAGCCAAACATCCTTTACGTGCTCACTTCTAATTACTGTTACGTCATCATCTTGTGTCAGGCCTGAAAATGACATTTATTTTTGAGCTAATTTTAGTAATGAGATTAAAATTGTCAATGACCAGAATAAAATTTGAAAATTTGTCGGAATAGACGAGTGAAAGATATTTGAGTAACGATTGAGAGGACGAGGGCTCATCAGGAAGTGACAGAACTGATAACAGAGCTCAGAGAAAGAATAATTGTTACAGAATATCACTGTCGCTTAATGATTTTAAATATAGGTGCTACCTTTTTCTGCAACTAGGTAACAATCTTTTCCGGAATTTTTCACAATCTAGTGAGATCTTATGTCTTCTATTTATTTAGTTTGAAAAAATTAAAAATATCTGTTATTAAGCAAGTAAAAAATCAGTTTTTTTTTCCTTTAAAATATTAAGAGATAGGAAATGTTGTTACATTTCACAATTTTCTGAATGTAAAACGACTTAAGTTTCGGAATAAAAAACAGGCTTGGTTTTCGTGCATATGCCAAAGTATTCATGTTTTACCAGCACGTCACTTCAGCTGTTAAGAAGCTAAAATTTGGTATATTTAATAGTATTAATAGACTTGAAGTTTGGCTTATTAAGGGAATAACAGAAAATGAAAATGTTAATTTTTTCAATTTTGATTTTAAAATTTTCCGAACCTTGACCACCTCAAAAAATAACATGATAGGACAACATTATTAATCATTAATCACGGGTTTTAATTGATATGCCATTCCTGTCTGCCCTTTCCAATGAATTACCTTTATATTTTTAAATGGTGGTACATAATTTTCTTTCACGGCAACAAGCAAATAAATTTATTTATTCGAAAAACTTTATTTATATTGATTTCTGATTCTTTTCTGTATCTTTCTTGCGTCTGTTTCCTTTTTCCGTCCATTACATCATCTTGATACATTTCTGAATGCCACAAATTAACGAAAGTTTTATTTATTTTAATATGAAACCAAAAGTTGAAGGTACCAAATCAAAAGTTGCAAAATAAATTTGTTCTTCAAGAAGGGTTTTGATTTGACTGTCAAACCTTCATGAATGGAGACGATACCTGCAATCATTAATCTAATACATCTTAGTTTCAAAAGCAAAAAGGAAAAGCATTTCTTAATAATACAGTTTGTTTAACTTAAATAGTTTTGATTAAAGAATATAAATGTCTAAACCTTAGTTTCTTTTATTCAAATGTTTTGCTGAAACTTTTCCTGATTCAAATTACTTTTGTCTACCATATTTCTTCAAATGGTTTACAGCTGTTTTAAAGCGGAGCATTTGCTGAATGGAATTAAGAATGATTTCTGTAAATATACGTTCTAGAACAACCCACGAATGAAAAATATTTTAAAAATGCTTTAAATTGCTTTATCATTACAACAAAACTAGAGTACTATAACCTATAATCATATAAGTTTATTACTTTTCTGACTAATATTTTTATTTATTGTTGTGGAAAAACCATGAATATAATATTATCACATTATTTTCAAAAGAAATGTTTAAAACCTTTTTCAATTTGTTTTTCTAAACGCAATAAAATGCAATAAGCTTCAATCACACTTATCCAAATTGAGCCAATTTTTCGTATACTCAAAGATGTCAGACCTATTCTAAAAGGTACCGATATGGATAAGATTAGAAATCGACTGTGCTTGATTAGAAAAAATTTAAATAAGACTGATTGTTTTTTGACAAATCACAACTTTTTCATTATTTCTCTTCCAGAAGAAAAAAAGATTTAAACAAAGCAATTTTAGCAAATTAATATTTTAAATTTGAAATTCTCTGAACACAAAAATACTTAAATCTATATTCCCGCACAATACTTTCAAATACTTAAAAAGATATAAATTTTACTAAATTATGTAAGAAAGATTAATATGGGTTCTCTGCATTATGGCGTTATGTTACGTAACTGAACCAGCG